>PXOE01000310.1:0-18800 GCA_003012245.1 Microcyclospora tardicrescens | reverse complement strand
CGCGAACAGGCCCTCACCCGGTTGGTCGTTGAAATGGATGGCTTCGACGGGACCTCCAACATCATCGTTATTGCTGCAACTAACCGTCCCGACGTTCTTGACCCGGCACTGTTGCGTCCTGGCCGTTTTGACCGTCAGGTGGGTGTTGACGCGCCCGATCTTAAGGGTCGTCAGCGCATCCTTGAAGTTCACGCCACCGGCAAGCCGATTGACCGCCGCGTTGATCTTGCGTCCGTTGCAAAGCGTACTCCCGGCTTTACCGGTGCGGACCTTGCAAACGTCATGAACGAATCAGCTCTGTTGACCGCTCGCGACGGCGGTAACGTCATTGATGAGCGCGCTATTGATGAGGCTATTGACCGTGTGATGGCTGGCCCGCAGCGTTCATCACGCATCATGAGTGAGCACGAGCGCAAGATTACCGCTTACCACGAGGGCGGTCACGCGCTGGTGGCTGCGGCGCTGCGCAACTCAGCACCCGTCACCAAGATTACGATTCTGCCTCGAGGTCGCGCCCTGGGCTACACCATGGTGATGCCTGAGGACGACAAGTACTCAACGACCCGCCACGAATTGCTCGACCAGATGGCGTATGCAATGGGCGGACGCGCGGCTGAAGAAATCGTCTTCCACGATCCTTCAACCGGCGCATCCAACGACATTCAGAAGGCGACCGATACCGCGCGCAAGATGGTAACCGAATACGGCATGAGCAGCCGTATTGGCTCGGTTCGCTTGACCGCGCAGGAATCTGATCCGTTCTTGGGTGGCGGTGCTGGTAACAGCAACAACTACTCCGACGAGCTGGCGTACATCGTTGACCAAGAAGTCTACGAGTTGCTCGCCGGTGCTCACGATGAGGCTCACGAGATTCTGACCGAAAACCGCGACGTTCTCGACCGCCTGGCTTTCGCGCTTCTTGAAAAAGAAACCCTGCTCGAAAAGGAACTGGCTGACATCTTCGCCGATGTGCGCAAGCGTCCTGAGCGCGTTCAGTGGCTGTCTAAGGACAACCGCACCGTCTCTGACTTGCCCCCGGTGAAGGCTCCCTCAGAGCTGGCAGCCGGTTCACGCAAGGCTGGCGACGGTGAAGAGTCTGACGACGTTATTGTTCAGCAGCCCGTGGTAGATCCGGACGCAACACCTAATGGCCCTGACACCACCATCGATCCCACTCCGGGGCACGGTGGCGCGCACCCGCATCCTGGTGCTGAGGGACCCCACGGTAACCCCGATATTAACAACCCCTTTGGCGGTGGACGCTAGTGGCTGAGCGCGACGGCGTAACCGCTGTAGACCAGCCGCGTATCGAAGCTGCTGTTCGTGAGATTCTGCTGGCTATTGGTGAGAATCCGGACCGCGACGGTTTGCAAGAGACTCCGGCGCGTGTTGCACGCGCGTATGCCGAGTTTTTCTCTGGTCTGCACGAGGATGCTGCGGATATCCTGAGCACTACCTTCGACATCGGCCACTCCGAGCTCGTGCTGGTGAAGGATATTCCCTTCTACTCAACGTGCGAGCATCATCTGGTGCCTTTTCACGGTGTAGCGCACGTTGGCTACATTCCCGGTGATGAAGGTAAGGTCACCGGGTTGAGCAAGCTGGCTCGTACCGTTGATTTGTTTGCGCGTCGTCCGCAGGTGCAGGAGCGTCTAACCACTCAGGTAGCTGAGGCTCTGGTGGATCACCTGAACCCCTTGGGCGTGATTGTGGTGGTTGAAGCTGAGCACATGTGCATGAGTATGCGCGGCGTGAAGAAGCCCGGCGCAAAGACTGTCACCAGTGCGGTGCGCGGTGCCTTGCGTGACGGGGCAACTCGTGCCGAGGCAATGAGCCTGATCATGAGCAAGCACTAAATATTATGATGTCCGCGAGAGGGGAGTTATGTTGCAGGTTTTGGCCTATCAACGCAACATAACTCCCCTCTCGCGCTAAGCGAGGTTGTTATGTCTGATGTACGCGGCTGGGGTTCTGTTGAGAACCTGCCGACCGATCGCACCCTTGTCATGGGTATTTTGAATGTCACCCCTGACTCCTTTAGCGATGGCGGTCAACATTTTGAGGTGCAGGATGCGGTGGAGCACGCCCGCGCCATGCTCTTAGCCGGTGCTGACATTATTGACGTGGGCGGTGAATCAACCCGGCCCGGTGCTACCCGTGTGAGCATCGAGGAGGAACAACGCCGCGTCCTGCCCGTTATCCGTGAGCTGGCAAGAATTGGCGCGGTGATGAGCATTGATACCCTCAACTGGCAGACTGCTCGCGTGGCTATTGAGGCCGGCGCGCACATCATTAACGATGTTTCGGGTATGAGCTTGACGGACGGAATGGTTCAGGCCGCTGCTGAATTGCAGGTGCCTTATATTCTGACTCATGCGCGGGGCACCTCACAGACCATGGATGGGCATGCGACCTACAGCGACACTGTTCAAGAGGTGAAAGCTGAGCTTCTGATGCTACGTGAGCGTTTGTATAGTGCTGGCGTAAAGCCTGAGAACCTTATTCTTGATCCGGGGCTGGGGTTTGCAAAGGGCGGCGTTCAAGACTGGGAGCTTATCGCGGCAACGCACGAGCTGACTCTGCTGGGGAATAAGGTCTTGGTGGCGGGGTCTCGCAAGCGCTTTATCGGCACAATGTTGGCCGAAGCCGCGAGCCAGCGTCCGGGGGCTACCGGCGAGCACGAAGCCCCGGCGGCAGAAGGACGCGACGGCGCAACGGCGGCTATCACCGCACTGGCAGCGGCTGAGGGGGCGTGGGCTGTGCGAGTGCACGATGTTGCATCTAGCGCCGACGCGGTGCAGGTTGCCAAAGCTTTTCTGCGCCATCGCCAAAGATAACTCAGGCCGATAATTAGGTAACCTAATCTGTTCTTGGGAAATATTGCACTTTATAACGCAAAAATAATGTGACCTTAACCTCTTGCCTGTGTTATCTTCCTCAGTCGGTTTTTGCGCTTATACTCGCCAAGCCTGTAAACACGCCGAACTTCCGCTGAAGTCCCCATTAATGTGCGTGCCACTACAAAATGACAATCATTTTAAAAAGCCATAATGACAGGTAAGCAGTTACTAGAGAACATCCACTAAGGGAAGGAACGCTGAATGCCCGAAATTTCAGTTTCTAATGAATCTTCGAGCACCGCTTCGCGCTATTCCTTCGCTGACCGCATCACCCTCACCGGCGTTGGATGCGTGGGCTGCCACGGCGTTCTTGATTCCGAGAAGAAAACCGGGCAGCCCTTCTTTGTGGACGTCACCATGTTCACCAGCTTTTGCGCGTCCTCAGCAAGCGATGACATCGCACAAACCGCTAACTACGCCGAAGTCGCTGAAACGATCCGCGAGGTCATTACCGGACAGTCAGTTGACCTTATTGAAACCCTCGCTGAAAAACTCGCATCCACTATTTTGAGCCGGTTTGCAATTGACGCTCTAGAACTGACTGTCCATAAACCAAACGCTCCAATCGAAGTAACGTTCTCCGATGTTTCGGTGACGATTTTTAGGGAGAAGCAGGCATGAGTGTAGAGGTTCTTTTAGCACTGGGATCTAACTTGGGTGAGAAGAAAGAAACCCTAATGCGCGCCATCGGTGATTTGTGCACGCATCCAAAAATTGAGGTTAAGAACGTTTCACCCGTCGCGGTAACTGCCCCTGTGGGCGGTCCCGCTGGTCAGCCTGACTTCGTCAACCTAGTGTTGCGCATCGAAACAACGCTCAGTCCTTTTGACCTGTTGCGTTTCACCCAGACCATTGAAGATAAGCACCATCGTACGCGCGAGGTTCATTGGGGTCCTCGTACGCTGGATATCGATATTATCCAGTACGCTTCCTTAGAAATGGATGAGCCGGATTTGACGCTGCCTCACCCGCGTGCCGCTGAGCGCGCATTTGTGCTTGAACCGTGGGCTCGCATGGAACCCGAGGCTGAGCTTGCCGGTAGCTCCGTGCGCAACCTCGCCGAGATAGCGGATGATGCAGACGGTATACGCGAATTCTTTCCCGCCCCGGTGGTGTGCGGATGAGCCAGCTCAGAGCGCGTGCCCTGATTCTGTGCCTCTCCCTGGCTTTGCTAGCGGGAGCAATTTTCAACGGTATTTCTGTCTCTGCTGGTGGCCCCGAGCTGGGTCTGCCGCCTGCCACGCTACTGATCGCTGTTATTGCGGGCGCTTTAGCTCTGTACTTCGGATCGCAGGTGGCTAAATTTCAAGACCGCGACCGCCGTTCTCAGGTGCCTAATATGACCCCGATTTTTGCTGCGCGCGTGGCAATTTTCGCTCAGGCGTGCGCTCTTTCCGGTGCCCTGATCGCGGGATGGCACGTTGCTATCACCGGTTTTCAGCTCACTCTTTTAAGTGCCCGAGGATCATGGGAACCCGTCCTTTTTGCCGTATTGGG
This sequence comes from Microcyclospora tardicrescens, assembly GCA_003012245.1. Lineage (NCBI taxonomy): Eukaryota > Fungi > Ascomycota > Dothideomycetes > Capnodiales > Microcyclospora > Microcyclospora tardicrescens. Next base: position 14,403 of record PXOE01000310.1, on the reverse strand, counting down.
TATCGTAACCGGCATTATTTTGCTGGTGTGCGGGTTGATCGCCGAGAACATGTGCAAGATCCCGCCACAGGACGGGGACGACGCGTCCGACCCAGGCACGCCTGCGCCGCGAACCGACACGGGGTACGCACGAAATGACTCATCTCGTCCGTAATGGCGATGAAAACAGCATCTATCTTTGAGAATATGGGGTAAAGCTATACCCGTTTCAAGGAAGATACGATGACTGAACCGCAGCTACCGCCCTCTACAGAACCGGCGTATCCCGATTCTCGTGATGCCGCACCGTGGAATTCACCCTGCGAGGCCTCCTTAGTTACTACGCCACCCACCTTCGCGGCAACCTTGCCACCGCTTGAACTCGACGGTCTGAAAACAGCCAAAATCGATCCTTCGGGCGTTGACTGGAAGCGCGTCCAACCGCGCTACGCGAAAGCACGCCTTATCACGGGGCTAATCTGGGCACTTATTCTTGTGGCACTTGCGGCTCTCCCCCTGATCTTCACGGAGATTCTGCACTGGTGGAACTGGGCGCCCTGGGTCTGCTGGGGAATTCTTGGAATCGTTGCTGCCCTCGAAATCTGGTATTTGACAATCATCCAACGGCAGGTAAGAGCACTCGGCTACAGCGAGCGTCAAGACCACCTGCTCACCTGTAGCGGCATCATGTTTCACGAAGTGCGGGCCATTCCCTACGGACGCATCCAGTACGTCGACGTGAAATCCGGGCCTATCGAATCCAAGCTGAACCTCGCATCCGTAGAAGTAAAAACGGCGTCTTCGGCAAGTGCGACCATTCCCGGTCTTGAAAAGGTTGATGCGCAACGACTGCGCGAAACTCTGACAGAACTCAGCGACGCTAAAATGGTGGGCCTGTAAATGAGCGAAGAAAAGATCGATACTTTCAACGCAGCGTCAAGAGATAAAACGCGGCAAGAACTGCGCTGGCGCAGGGCGCATATTCTCTCGCCCTTTGTGAATGCCTGGCTGATTATCTTCGTTTTTATTTTTACTGTCGGACGCGAGTTCTTTGAAATCGGCACTCAAAATGACCGCGAAATTCCCGACTTTTCGCAGGCTCCGGAGTTGCCTGGCGTCCTTTCGATTTTTGAAAACTTTGGGATGCTGTGGCTACCGGCGCTACTACTGGTAGGTTTTGCGGTTCTGCTGATTCCCTACTTTGTCAGCTGGTACTCCTACTTTTTCGCAGTGGATGCCCACAACGTTTACGTGCGCAGCGGCATCCTGTCGAAAACCGAGCGTAAAGCCCGGTTAGACCGTGTGCAATCTATCGATATTAACCGGTCGCTGATGGCTCGTTTGCTAGGGCTGGCTGAGCTTAAGTTCGATGTTGCTGACGGCTCACATTCGGCGCTGGCGGTGAAGTTTCTCAAATATAAGGACGCTCGTGCGTTGCGCGCTCAACTGCTGAGCCAGGTGCGTGCGCTCAAAGAGGCGGACGCGGGAGAGAACTTGGCCCCGGTAACGGACGCGGTTTCCTCACTGGGTGATGGGAAGCCCGAGCACACGGAACCCACCAGGCGGGAGCGTCTTCGCGAACACGTTGCCACCAACCTCGGGCCGGGACTCAAAGATGCCGATGAAACACCGGTGCTCAAGATCCCGGTTGCGCGTCTTATCGCGTCCGTTCTGTTGAGTTTTACTACCTGCGTAACAGTGCTGGGAGTGGCGTTCTTTGTGGGGCTTTCCCTCTTTACCGGGGCGTCGCTGGTGAGTATTCTCTTTGCGAATTTTGCGCTGATTGCAGGTTTGGGCTCGGCACTGTGGAAGAAGTTCAACACCGGTTATAACTTCAGGCTTTCCACCAGCCCCGACGGGCTGAAAACCCGTTACGGGTTCACCGACACCACCACACAGACCGTGCCTGCGGGGCGCGTCCAATCTATTACTGTCAGCCAGCCGTTACTGTGGCGCTTCAAAGGCTGGTATCAGGTGAGGGTGGCACTTGCCGGTAAAGGCGGTACCGAGAACACTTTTACGGGGTACTTACTGCCCGTGGGCACTGCTGACGATTTAGCGCGCGTCCTGCCGCTGGTGGTTCCCGGCGCTGGTTCTGGTGGCGCGGACGCTGAGGCTTTGCGAGCTGGCTTGGTGGGCAGTGGATCTGCCGGTGGGTTTACGGTGTCGCCGCGGCGTGCCCGCGTCTTCAATTGGCTGACCTATAAACGCAATGGGTTTGCGATTCTGCCCGCACTGTTGATGGTTCGCGGTGGCTGGGCGGTGCGCCGTCTAGTTCTGGTACCGCACAGCAAGGTTCAGGGTATTCGTGTGAGTCAGGGACCATTTGCTCGACGCCGGTCGGTGGCGCACTTGAGCGTGGATGTTGCCGGGCATTCTGCCAGCTACCCTGCCACGGTGCAGAACGCGGACGCAGCCGTGGCGCGTGCACTGTTTGTGCGGCAGGCGCAGCTGGGCGTGCGTCCGGCGTCCCCCTAACCCTTTACCCCGTGCGAAATCACCGTTTTGGGTGCGATATCCCACCCAAAACGGCGATTTCATCCCAAGCGGCGTCATAACTACGCCGGAAACCTTCGAAATGAGACCTTTTTGACCCCTGGGTTGAGAGTTTCGGGCGTAGTTATGCAACTCTGTTCCCCGTAAGACGTTCAGCCCACCCGTGTAAACTGGTGCCCCATGAGCAATTACCTCAAACCTGCCCGCCTCGGCATCGGAATTATTAGCGCTGGCAAAGTTGGCGCGGTGCTCGGTGCGGCTCTGCGAAGCGCCGGTCACGCCATCGTCGGCGTGTACGCAAAATCTGAGGCATCGCAGGAGCGCGCGCAGTCCCTTCTCGACGGTGTTCCGCTCATGGAGATTACGGAAATCGTCGAAAAATCAGAAGTAATTTTGCTCGCAGTTCCCGACGATTCTTTGCCGCCTTTGGTGTCGTGGATCGCTGAACACGCGCAGCTACAGTCGGGGCAGATTCTCATTCACACGTCAGGACGCTACGGTGTGGGCGTGCTTGAACCCGCGACAAATCGCGGCGCAATTGGGCTTGCTATTCACCCGGCGATGACCTTCACCGGGCTCTCACTTGACCTCGCCCGACTGCAAAACACGAGTTTTGGCGTGACGGGACCCGCCCCATTTTTGCCCATAGCGCAGGCACTGTCTGTGGAAATGGGCGGTGAACCCGTTATTATTGCTGAAGGTGATAGACCGCTTTACCATGCGGCTTTAGCCCACGCATCGAACCATCTCGTGACCATTACGGGACAGTCGATGCAAATTCTGGCATCGCTGGGAATCGAAGACCCAGCGCGCTACCTTGAGCCGCTGGTGCGTGCATCGTTAGATAACGCACTGGCGTCCGGTGAATCAGCACTCACTGGGCCGGTGGTGCGCGGTGATTCCCGCACGGTTGAGTCTCACACCGAGGTTTTGACCGGCTTTGCTATGGAAGAAAACGCGAAGGATATCTTGGACTCCTACCGTGCTTTAGCACGCGCAACTGCGCAACGCGCACACGCGAAGGGAGCTCTTAACGATGAGCAGTACTCGCGCATTGTTGAGGCCTTAGATAGCTAACGCACACTCATCTTTGAAAGGACCGTTCACATCGTGACGAGCCAACCCGTGATTACCCGGACCACGGAAGAATTTCAGACCGCTGTAGCCCGCGCTTTGTCTGCGGCGCAGGACGCTTTTGATGCGTCTGCAACCGAGGAGGAGCCCGCGCAGGCTGCCCGTCTTGGTTTTATCCCCACTATGGGTGCGTTACATGATGGGCACGCGACCTTGATGCGTCGCGCTCGCGAGCAGAACGCTGTGGTTGCGGTATCGATTTTTGTGAATCCGCTTCAGTTTGGTCCTAACGAAGATTTTGAGACCTACCCTCGTACGCTTGAGGCCGACGCAAAGGTGGCGGCTGAGGCTGGCGTTGATATCATTTTTGCGCCTTCTGTTGATGAGATGTACCCCGGTGGTTCTCCTCTGATTACTGTGTCGAGTGGCGAGTTGGGCAACCTGTTTGAAGGTAAGACCCGCCCCGGACATTTTGACGGCGCTCTGACCGTTGTGAATAAGTTCTTCAATATTCTTGAAGGATGCGTGGGCACCCACGAGATCCTTGCGTACTTTGGTCAGAAGGACGCTCAGCAGCTGTCTTTGATGCAGCGTATGGTGGCTGATTTCAATCATCCTGTGACTATCAAGCCTGTGGCTATTGTTCGTGAGGATAACGGTCTGGCGCTGTCATCTCGCAATCAGTACCTTTCAGATGAAGACCGCGAAGCGGCGCTGGTGCTTTCACGCACGCTGGCATTGCTGCGTGAGCAGAGCATCTCTCGCGGCTTTGACCGTCTCGACCTCAAATCGGCGCGTGACTACATCAACGGTCAAGACAACGTGCGATTGGATTACCTTGAGGTCGTAGATCCCGAAAACTTTGCAGCCCCCACCGAGGACTCCAAGCGAGCTCTGGCACTGGTGGCAGCGTACGTCGGTGAAACCCGCCTCATCGACAACATGGAACTAAGCTAAAGATTCGTTACCCTACCGTTAGGTTCATAGGTGAGTACACAAGAAGAAATCACTGCAGCACCGCAGAATACTAAGACTTTCTCAGAAGTTTCAGAGCAGATGCAGATTCGCATGGAAAAGCGTGCGAAGCTCATTGAATCTGGCCGCGAGGCGTACCCCGTTGGTGTGCCTGTAACTCACAGCATCGATGAGATTCGTGCCAAGTACGAAGATAAGCTTGAGGCTGGCGATGAAACCGGTGAGATCGTTGGTATATCCGGTCGTATTGTGTTCGTTCGTAACACCGGTAAGCTCTGCTTTGCTACCGTGCAGGCTGGTAATGGTACTCGCATTCAGGCCATGATTTCTTTGGCTGCTGTTGGTGAGGACGCTTTGGCCGATTGGAAGGCACTCGTTGACTTGGGTGACTTCGTGTTTGTTCACGGTGAGGTTATTTCGTCACGACGCGGTGAGCTGTCGATTATGGCTGATAGCTGGCAGATGGCGTCTAAGTCTCTGCGTCCTTTGCCTACTTTGCATAAGGATTTGAACGAAGAGACCCGTGTACGCCAGCGTTACCTTGATTTGATGGTGCGCGATGAGGCTCGTGAGACTGTGCTACGTCGTGCGAAGATTACCCGCACCGTGCGTAGGGTTCTTGAGGATCGCGGTTACATTGAGGTTGAGACCCCGATTTTGCAGCTGATTCACGGTGGTGCGGCGGCGCGTCCGTTCGAGACTCACTTGAACGCTTTTGATCAGGACATGACGCTGCGTATTGCAACTGAGCTTTACCTCAAGCGTGCTGTTGTGGGCGGTATTGACCGCGTGTACGAGATTGGACGCGTGTTCCGCAACGAGGGCGTCGATTCAACTCACAGCCCCGAGTTCACCACTTTGGAAGCTTACGAGGCGTACGCTGATCAGTTCGTGATGGCAGAGCGCATCAAGGAAATTATCCTTGCCTGCGCTGATGAGCTGGGCATACACCAGATTGAAACTGACAAGGGCACTATCGACCTGTCAGGCGAATGGAAGTGGGTTGGCGTCTACCCCGGACTGTCTGAGGCTGTTGGTCAGGAGATCACTCCTGCTACTTCGCTGTCTGATTTGCAGGCTATTGCGAACAATCACGAGGTTGATTTTGATCCCAAGTGGGATGCGGAGAAGCTGGTTGTTGAGCTCTTTGGCGAAATCGTTGAACCGACCCTGATTAACCCCACCTTCGTGTACGATTACCCGCCGTCAGCGCAGCCGCTGGCCCGCCCGCATCGTGATGATGATTCAATCATCGAGGCGTGGGACCTCATCATTGGCGGTATGGAGCGCGGTACTGCGTTCTCCGAACTGATTGACCCCGTGATTCAGCGTGAGCGTCTCACCGAGCAGTCTAAGCTGGCTGCAGGTGGCGATGACGAAGCGATGCAGCTTGATGATGACTTCTTGCGCGCTCTTGAGCACGGTGCACCTCCCATGGGTGGTCTGGGCTTGGGCATCGACCGTTTGATTATGCTCTTTACCAACCTGGGTATTCGCGAGACTATTTTGTTCCCGCTGATGAAGCCCGAGGCTGAGTAAGGCTTTAGAGGAACGCCGCTATCCACTGTGTGGGTGGCGGCGTTTTTGTTTGCACTGGACGCGGGGCTATCGTAGATAAGAGCTATCTGATGTGAAGGAAGAATTTTCGTGGAGTACCTGATTGCACTGATTCCCTCGGTTTTTGCGGGCGTTATTCTTTATCTGATTCTGCGCTGGATTAGTAGCGCTGATCGTGCCGAGCGTAAGGCTCAGAAGGACGCACAGGACGATGCGGCGGCTTGGTATGAGTCGGTGAAGAATTCAAAAGGCACCCGCCGTCCTTTTGAAGAGCGGAAATCTAAATAAAATAATTTAATTCTTTCCTGCGTAATAGAATTGTAAATTGTGGATTTTCTAATTCTATTGTTACTATGGAATTACGTTTTAAATGCGGTCTATAGACTTTGAGCTAATTTGTTGTGACGTTGCTTGAAGAATCAGCACCTTGAAGCTTGTGTTGCCCTGTGCCAAACGATATGGATTTTATTACCAGGAGGAAGCTGTAATGGCTCAAAAGGTTAAGATCATTCTTGAAGATGATCTCGACGGCGGTCCCGCAGACGAAACTGTACGTTTTGGTCTTGACGGTGGTCAGTACGAAATCGATTTGTCGAGCGCGAACGCTGCTCGCTTGCGCGATGCTGTGCGTCCTTTCGCTGCAAAGGCACGTCGTGTGCAGGGTAACCGTGCACCCGGCCGTCCCGCAGGCTCACGCACCACTAACACCAGCGCTGCTAAGCGTAACCCTGATACTGCGGCTATCCGCACTTGGGCTAAGGAAAATGGCTACGATGTTTCTGATCGCGGTCGTATTCACCAGGATATTCAGGATGCGTACTACGCAGCTATGAAGGGTGAAAACTAAACTAGGTTAGTTTTTTAAAATCGGGGATACTCGCTGAGTAGCCCCGATTTTTTATTTAATGTTTTTTTGCGCGGTAATCTAATTAATAACTACCAAATGGTGTACAAAACCTAACATATATGGGTACAGGAGAAAAAACTGGTTGGGTTCGTCGGGCTGATGCCTGACATGGGTTTTTAATGCTCATATATTGAAAGATGTGCTGCATACACGAAAGCAACTTTTGTAGGTTGCTTAAAACTGCGGTGTTTGTCGGCTGTTTAGTGTGAGGTCTTTTGCGGGATAAACATAGGGGTTCATCATCGGCGTAGCCGTTCACTCTCTAGCGAACACCCGCGAAATGCCGCCCTTAACTGCGTAGGCTTGAAGGTAAGAAATACTGTCAAAGGGAGAGTTCTATGTTTGAACGATTTACCGACCGTGCCCGGCGCGTAGTGGTTCTTGCGCAGGAAGAAGCGCGTATGCTGAACCACAGCTACATCGGCACAGAGCACCTACTGCTCGGTCTGATTCACGAGGGCGAGGGCATTGCGGCTCGCGCGCTCGAATCATTGGGCGTCACCCTTACTGCTGTTCGTGAGCAGGTTCAGGACATCATTGGTTCTGGTCAGCAGGCGCCCAGCGGTCACATTCCGTTTACCCCGCGCGCTAAGAAGGTTCTTGAGCTTTCAATGCGCGAGGCAATTCAGCTCAACCACGGTTACATTGGTACCGAGCACATTCTGTTGGGGATGGTGGGCGCGAACGAGGGCGTGGCTAACCAGGTTCTCGGCAACTTGGGTGCTGATCAGGCACGCATCCGCCAGACCGTCACCGATATGATTTCCGGTTACCCCGGTGCCGGTGAAAACAAGGAAGCCGCTGGCGTTGGTGCTGGTAACTCCAAGGAAGGCACCCCCGCGGGCTCAGCCATCCTCGATCAGTTCGGCACTAACCTCACCGCTGCTGCTCGTGAGGCAAAGATTGACCCTGTGATTGGTCGCCAGCGCGAGATGGAACGCGTGATGCAGGTTCTCTCACGCCGCACCAAGAACAACCCTGTGCTCATTGGCGAGCCCGGTGTTGGTAAGACCGCTGTCGTTGAGGGTCTGGCGCAGGCAATTGTTGCAGGTAACGTACCTGAAACTCTTAAAGATAAGCACCTCTACACCCTTGATTTGGGTTCTTTGGTTGCGGGTTCACGCTACCGCGGTGACTTCGAAGAGCGCCTGAAGAAGGTTCTCAAAGAAATCCGCACCCGTGGCGATATCATCCTCTTCATCGACGAAATTCACACCCTGGTTGGTGCGGGCGCCGCTGAGGGCGCAATCGACGCGGCATCAATCCTCAAGCCCATGCTGGCTCGAGGTGAACTGCAGACCATCGGTGCAACCACCTTGGACGAATACCGCAAGCACATCGAGAAGGACGCCGCACTTGAGCGCCGCTTCCAGCCCATTCAGGTTGATGAGCCCTCAATCGCGATGGCAATCGACATCCTCAAGGGTGTGCGCGACAAGTACGAGGCTCACCACCGCGTCACTATCTCAGATGACGCTATCGAGTCGGCTGTTAACCTCTCAGCACGTTACATCTCAGACCGCTTCTTGCCCGATAAGGCAGTGGATCTCATCGACGAGGCCGGTGCGCGCCTGCGCATTCAGCGTATGACCGCTCCGCCGGAAATCAAGGTTCTTGAAGAACGCATCTCCACGATGCGCGGCGAAAAAGAAGCAGCAATCGCGGGCCAAGACTTCGAAAAGGCAGCATCCTTGCGCGATAAAGAGCAGAAGCTCATCGCAGAAAAGGAAGAAGCTGAGAAAGCATGGCGCGAAGGTGGCGATGCTTTCGGCGAGGTAACCCCCGACGTTATCTCAGAGGTTCTGGCGATCTCAACCGGTGTTCCCGTCTACAAGATCACCGAAGAAGAGACCAGCCGTCTGCTCAAGATGGAAGACGAGCTGCACAAGCGCGTCATTGGCCAGGACAACGCAATTAAGGCGCTGTCACGCTCCATCCGTCGTACCCGTGCTGGCCTGAAGGACCCCAACCGCCCCGGCGGCTCGTTCATCTTCGCTGGTCCCACCGGCGTTGGTAAGACTGAGCTTGCTAAGGCGCTGGCTGAATTCTTGTTCGGCGATGAGTCAGCTCTGATTACTCTCGATATGTCTGAGTACCAAGAGAAGCACACCGTTTCACGACTGTTCGGTGCTCCTCCGGGATACGTCGGCTACGAAGAGGGCGGCCAGCTCACCGAGAAGGTACGTCGCAAGCCCTTCTCCGTAGTTCTGTTCGATGAGGTTGAAAAGGCTCACGCTGACCTGTTCAACTCACTGTTGCAGATTCTCGAAGACGGACGCCTCACCGACTCACAGGGTCGCGTCGTTGACTTCAAGAACACTGTTATCATCATGACCACCAACCTCGGCTCACGCGACCTAGCTCGCAAGGTTCCCGTTGGTTTCCAGTCAACTGGTGATGTTGATGGCTCATACGAGCGTATGCAGCTGCGCGTCATGGAGGACCTGAAGGAGCACTTCCGCCCCGAGTTCCTCAACCGCGTTGATGACATCATCGTCTTCCCGCAGCTCACCGAAACCGAGATCCTCGAAATCGTTGACCTCTTTGTTGGACGCCTGGCTAAGCGTCTTGCTGAGCAGGATATGAGCATTGAGCTCACCAACTCAGCGAAGGCTCTGATGGCTGCTAAGGGCTACGATCCCTCTATGGGTGCTCGTCCTTTGCGTCGCGAAATGCAACGCAATATCGAGGACGCCCTGTCAGAAAAAATTCTCTTTGGCGAGGTAAAGCCCGGCGAGAAGATTACCGTGGATACCCAGGGCGAAGGCGATCTTGCTAAGTTCACCTTCTCATCACAGCCGATGACTGAGATGGAAGCTAATGAGCTTGAGGCATGGGTTAACGATTCTGATGATTCAGAGGACGACGCTCCTGCTGAGCCCGAGTCAGCTATTGCAAATGCATCCGCTGAGCACGGTGTAGATGCTGAGAATGCTGGTCATGACAACGACGCGTCCATCGCGCAGTCAGAACCGCGTACTGATAACGACACCTTGTAATATCAGTCGTTTATAGCGGCAGTCTCCGCGAGTCTCCGCGAGAGGGGAGGGATGGACCGTTTTTCACCAGAAAAACGGTCCATCCCTCCCCTCTCACGGTTTAAAAATGTGCTTACTAGAAATACCCTCGCTTGGAAGCGGCCCATCAGCGACTTTGGGGCGGGTTAAGACTGGCTGTGTTCACAAAAATATTTTGTTCACATATTATGAACATATGAAAAATGTGAACACTTCAGTACTCTTTAAAGACTATGGGCTGAACGTTAACGATAACCAGGTCAAAATACCTGGTGAAAATCAGCAACGCACTATTCTTATGACACCTGCTGGCGAAGCGTCGGTACGTAATGTTCTGATGATGCATTCCCCGGAAACGGTTATTTTTCTATTCCCTCATGTTTCTCGAAACCTTGGAGAATGGATGCGAGAGCGTAATTATTTTTATATGGACTACGCGGGTAACGCTTGGATTGAGGGGGAGAGCTACTATCTGAGGGTCGAGGGGCTACCGAAAATACCTATAGCACGTGATGAAGAAACTAAAACATCGCGCGCTTTTACTGCCACCGGATTACGTGTTCTTTTCATCATTCTTGTGAATTCTGACCTTCTCAACGCCCCAATTAGAACTATCGCGGATGCCTCTGGCACTTCTGTTGGCGCTGTAGCCAATGCCTTGAGGGATTTAGAAAGAGATGGATATCTGATAGTAAACGGGCGAAAGCGTTTTCTGACCAAACAGCCAAAGCTTATTCAACGGTGGGTGGAGCTGTACGCCAGTATTTTAAAACCAAAGCTGAAAACCAGAACATGTGAGGGGGCTGAGCCCCAAGAAATCGTTGCTAATCCTGAACTGTGGGAAAAATTCGCTCAGCTGGGCGGTGAAGCTGCGATGCTGAGTAAAGGTTTTGGTATCCGTCCGGTTGAAACACGGTTTTACAGTGAGTATCCGTGGCAGGATGTGACCCGATTCCTTAAACTGCGACCAGCTGAAGATGGAAATGTAGTACTCACAGAGAGGTTCTGGAACCCGCACTACCTGCCAGCTTCACCATTAGTGCCGTCTTTACTAGTTTTTGCTGATGAGTTTACAGACGGAGATGAACGCCAAGCGATGATTGCTCAAGAGATGTGGAACCATGATGAAGACCTTCAACAATTCCAGTAGAGAAGATGTATTTTCATTTCTTGAAGACAAGATAAAAGAGGCCGATGCTCTACTAGGCACCATGAATATATGATGATTGGTTCCTACGTTCGCGATATTCATTTGAGAAGAGCTGGTATAAAAAGTCCTCGAGGTACGCAAGACTTAGATCTTAGTTTGTGGCACGAGAATTTGCTGATTTTGAAAGAGCTTTAGACAGTTTTGGGCCTCCTCGCGGTGTCATTACACGTAGAAAATTGGGCGAGGTTCCTGTTGATATCATCCCCTTCGGACCTATTGCGAGAGGTGGTCATCTAGAGCATGGAGATAGCCACTGGGAACTCAGGGGGCTGCAAGAAGCTTATGACTCTGCTGAGCTTTGCATAATTGGTGATTCCAGCGTAAAAATTCCGCAGATTTATGCCATGATGGGTCTAAAAATTATTGTGTGGGGAGAACGTGCGTTTCCGACGGATTGCACTGACTTCCATCATCTACTTGTTGCTTCTTGCAAAATTTTGGATGAGTCCGGGGAACTGTGGGAGTCTCCGTTATGGGAGGACGAGGATCTCATCGAACAGTGTGAAGGGAATCCGGAACTTTTAGCTGCCTATAGTGCAGGACGGAAACTTGCTGTTCTTTTTGCCGGTGTGGCGCTAGAACGCTGCATCGAGATTCTTGCAGATCCTGGGAATCGTGAGGTATTTGTGATTACAGCTTTGCGCGATTGCAGAGATCCTAGAACAAATAGTAATTACAAGAAAATGTACGAGGTGTTTTTCCTAGGAATTCGGACTATCTAAAAACCGTCCACCATCCGACATCTTGCGCAGGGGCTGTGACCAGCTCTTATTGTGCGGGTTACAGTGAGAACGTGACTGATTTGATTTTGCGCCCCGCAACCGTTAATGATGTGCCTGCTATTCAAGAGCTGGTGTCGCCGCTTGCGGAGCAGAAAGTGCTGATTGCAAAAGAAACCGTTACGTACTACGAAAGCATCCAGGAGTTTTTGGTGGTCGATGAGGTGCTAGAGGACGGTACGCGTCAGACGGTTGCTTGCGGTGCTTTGCACGTGATGTGGCGTGATATCGCTGAGGTTCGAACGCTTGCGGCGCGGTCTTCTCATCGGGGACGCGGCTTGGGCAGGATGCTCGTTGATGCTCTCTTGCACCGTGCGCGTACTTTGCGCGTCAAACAGGTGTTCTGCCTGACTTTTGAGGTGAATTTCTTTGAGCGGATGGGCTTTCAAGTGATGTCGGATCAGAGCCAGCTTGACCCTCAAATTTTTGCGGAGTTGCTACGTTCGCCCGATGAAGGTATCGCAGAGTTCTTGGAACTTGCTCGCGTGAAACCCAATACTTTGGGTAATACGCGCATGATTATTGACCTTTAGCGGTACAAATTTTCTACAGTGTCACGAAACCGTCTGCCTCATGCGCTAGACCATCCTTGAGTAAGCCAGTGTAACAGCGCTCAATTTGCTCGGGCTCAGGGTTCAGCGCAGCCAGCTTTTTCACAGCGGGTACTAGCTCTTCGGGTACAGCGATATCCACGCGTCCTGCCTGTTTGAGTATCTGATAGGGGATGGGCGCCACCGCTGCCCGCAGAACAGCCATCATAGCGCCGCGTAACTGGCGGTCGGTGCCGTACCATGACTGACCAGTTGGAACGTAGTCAGCCTCGGGCTTACCTGCGGCAACCCACGCGCACATATCCTGTACCGGACAAGCTTCGCACTTGGGTGATTTAGCAGTGCAGATGAGCGCACCGAGTTCCATAGCGGCGGCATTCCACACTACGGAGGTCTCAAGATCAGCTGGCATGAGCTCTTCTGCTAGTCGGGTTTCTGCCGCGTTCAGCGACTTATTGGGTAGCGCCTTACCCGATATAAGACGGGCATGCACGCGTCTGATATTGGTATCAATAACGGTGGCTCGCTTGCCAAAAGCAAACACAGAAATAGCCGCTGCGGTATATGAGCCGACCCCGGGCAAGGCCAGCAACTCATCATAATGTTGAGGGACTTCGCCGCCGTGACGCTCTACAATCGCCTGCGCAGCGGCATGAAGGCGCAATGCACGACGCGGGTAACCCAAACGCCCCCACGCGCGTACAGCTTCACCAGAATCAACGGACGCGAGATCAGCGGCAGTCGGCCAACGGTCCATCCACGCCTCAAAAACAGGCAGAACCCGCACCACCGGGGTTTGTTGCAACATGAACTCACTGACCATCACCTGCCAACCGGTTCTATCAGCCGCGCGCCACGGAAGATCGCGAGCATGAGCTAAAAACCAGGTATTGATGCGTTCATGAAGTTGCGAAAGAGTCTGCGCTGAAAGCGCTGAAGAGGTAACCACGTCCACACTGTAAACCATTTTCTTCAGATACAACAAAGTAAAGCTTTGAAAGAGTGTTTTACACCCAAAAACCGGTACTCTATATACATGTCTGAAAACGGTTACGAAGAATTCAACGGCTCAGAAGCCGCGGAACCATCATCTGAGGTATACCGCCGCCGCCGTATTGTTGCTGCCCTTATTGCTCTTCTTGCTATCTTGCTCCTTATCTGGGGTCTGACCTGGGTATTTGGCAAGATCGGCGGATCAAACGATGACAACGCAAGCTCAGCTGCGTCAACTTCAGAATCTTCAGAACCGTTCGATAGTTTTAGCGCGCGTCCTTCAGAAAGTGACAGCGCATCCGCAGACGCCAGTGAGTCCGCTGATCCGAGCGATTCAGCGTCACCGAGCGACGAAGCATCGGCAAGTGAATCAGCTGATCCTTCAGCATCCGCATCAGCTGAAGCAACCGATACCCCTGAGGCAACTGACAGCGCTACTCCTAGCGAGTCAGCTGAGCCCACTCAGACTCCCGAACCTACTCCCACCGAGGCTCAGCCTCTTGCCTGCGGTGCAAGCAACATGAACGTTGTTCTTTCAGCAAGCCAGCCTTCATACGGTAAGGGCCAGAACCCCTCATTGGCACTGACCTACACCAACACCTCGCAGAACCCCTGCGATATTCCGGCAGATGCTCAGAACGTAGTTATCAACATTACTTCTGGCTCAGCTCAGGTCTACAACACCGCAACCTGCCAGGTTTCACCCGCCGCAGTTGCACAGCTGGCTCCCGGCCAGGTTGGGCAGACCGCTTTCACCTGGGACCGTAAGCTGAACTCACTGGGTTGCAACAACCTGCGTGACATTCAGCCCGGTTACTACTGGGCAACCGCTACCGTCAACGGCGTGACCTCAGAACCGGCACGC
>PXOE01000303.1:0-15151 GCA_003012245.1 Microcyclospora tardicrescens | reverse complement strand
TAGTCACCGATGATGCGACCGCGACCGTAAGCATCGGGCAGGCCGGTGATGATGTGTGAAGAACGTGCCGCGCGGATGCGGGGAGTGTAGATATCGAAGACTGCCTCGTTGTGAGTCTTGCGGTACTCGGTGAAGATTTTCTTAACGTTTTCGTTAGGTTCTTTGCCGGCCTCGCGGATTGCGGTTTCGACCATGCGCCAGCCACCGTAGGGCATCATAGCGCGCTTGAGGGGAACATCGGTCTGCAAACCAACGATAACGTCGTCGTCCTCTGAAATGTAGCCAGCACCGAAAGCATCAATCTCTGCGGGGGTTTCGGTATCTACATCGTAAACACGCTGCTTGCGTTCTACGGAGAGGAACTTCTTCTCGAGAGTGTCCCACACACGCAGGGTCTTTTCGGTAGGACCTGCGAGGAAGGAAGCGTCGCCTTCGAAGGGGGTGTAGTTCTTGAGAATGAAGTCGCGTACCTCAACGCCGCGCTTCCATTCGCCGTCTGCGAAGTTACGCCACGCGTCAGCAAACTCGGGACGAATCAACAGGTCTTCGTCGATGTGAGCTTGTGCAGTCATTGTGCTGATTGCTCCTTTTTCTTCTGTCCGTTGTGCGGGCATGTGTAGAGGAATATCTTGCTTAAAACACTAGGGGTTCTGAAGGTAAAAATAAAGGCGGAAAGAAATCTTGACAGCCTGTTGTTTTGTTGCTTGATTTTTAAAAATATGGCTCTGACTAGTTGTTTTGTAATTTTTTGAGAAGGGTCGCGGTGGAACGTTGAGGGTGCGTACGGAAAAAATATCAAATATGAAGTAAAGGTTATTTCTACACAAAAAATTGGGTGAAACTGACCTAAACTTTGAGGTGAACATGACCTAAAGTACCTGTGGAATATAGGTCACAGCAGTCTGTAACCCGGCTCATAACATTCGCGTATATCAAGCTTTCGCCCCGATGCTATAAAGCTAGTTTTCAGCTGCTCATCTTAGGATGAAAGCTCTGACTCTAGTTCCACAGACGCTATGTACTAGAGTATGGCTAGTTAGAAGCGTGAAAACTGAGACCGTAGGGGCGCAATGGGCATCTTGCTATTTATTATTGGTGTCATCATCATGGCAGTGGCGATTGGTGCATCGATCGGTTTGCATGAGATTGGGCATCTTGTGCCCGCCAAAAAGTTTGGCGTTCGCGTGCCTCAGTACATGATTGGCTTTGGTAAAACCCTGTTTTCTGTTCGCAGGGGAGAAACCGAATACGGGTTCAAGCTGATTCCGCTGGGCGGCTATATTTCAATGATTGGAATGTATCCGCCTGCAAAAACCGGTGAGGGACTGCGCACCAGTACCACCGGCCCCTTTAGTCAGCTCATCGAGGACGCCCGTGCGGTTGACCACGAACGCATCAGCGAAACCGATGAGAACAGGGTTTTTTATAAGCTACCCATTTATAAGCGCATCATTATTATGCTGGGCGGACCGGTGATGAACCTACTCATCGGCGTAGTGTGTGTAGCGATTTTGATTCTTGGTTTTGGTAGTGCACAGCCCACCACCACGGTGTCATCGGTGAGTCAGTGCGTTAAAACTGTTTCATCGGAGCAGGAGAATAATGCTACCGCAGCGTGCGCTGAGAGCGACCCGAAAGCCCCAGCCGCTGCAGCCGGTCTAAAAGCTGGAGATGTGATTACCCGTTTTGCGGGGCAACATATTTCAAGCTGGAACCAGCTGACCGATGAAATTAAAACTCACGCCAACCAGAGCGTTGAGGTGACCGTGCTTCGTGACGGTAAAACTGAGAACCTCACCATCGAACCGATGCTCACTGCGCGTCCTGTTATGAATGAGACGACCGGAACCTATGAGAAAAATGAGGACGGTAGCTACAAGACCACCGATGTTGGCTTTATTGGTGTCTCCCCGTCAACCGAGCTGGTGCCCGGCACTGCCGGAGATATTCTGCCGACCGTTGGGGAGCAGATGAAGAGCATCTACTCCAGCGTCCTCCGCCTGCCCGCGCGTGTTTTTGAAACCGCCAGGGTGCTGGTGACGAACGGTGAGCGAGGCGTTAATGGCCCCATGTCAGTTGTGGGTGTTGGGCGCATCGCCGGAGAGATTGCATCCACCGACCAGATTAATCTCAAAGAAAAAGCAGCCACGCTGGTGTCGATGATTGGCACGCTCAATCTTTTTCTTTTTGCTCTCAACCTTGTGCCGTTGCTACCTCTTGACGGTGGTCATGTACTCGGCGCGCTGTGGGAAGGTGTTCGTAAGTTGTTTGCGCGCTTGTTTGGGCGACAGAATCCGGGACCGTTTGATGCCGCTAAGCTCCTGCCACTGACATTTGTGGTTGCAGGTGCGTTCGGGCTGATGTCGCTGATTCTCATTACCGCAGATATCTTCAAGCCCATTACTTTGCTGTAGAAAGCTAAGCCGCGAAATCTAAAAACTAAGAAATGAGCTTCACCAATTGCCGGTGGTGATGCTCCGGCAGACAATGGGCAGCAACGACATCTTGTGCGATGTTCTTGTTGCCCATTTTTGCCGCGAATACCATACCCATGGTGATCCCGTGCTCAGGTCTATCGTGAAAAACAATGTGGTGCTTGGGTTCGATAATTCCAGGTGCGAGAACCCTGGCATATGCCCCGCAGTCACCGTGAGCAGTGAAAGTTTTCACCCAGCCCTGGCGCTCAAGCCACATTGCAAAGGTTCTGCATGGCTGTCGTGGCACGCTCACTTCGAGAACGGCTGTGCCTACTGAAAATCGCTGATTGATTAAAACCTCCGACCAGTTCACTCCAACAGTTGTAAGGTTCTCACCAAACATTCCGTTGGCGTAATTCACGTCCCCTTGCTCAGACCAGAAATCTAGTTCTTCGCGCGCAAAGATATAGACCGCTTTGTCGGCGCCACCATGATGCTTTGCGTTGCCCACCAAGTCGCCTTCTACTCCTGACCCGTCACCGTAACGCGGGCCTGGCGCAAAAACGCTAATGGAGTCGACCGCTACCTTGTGAATCCCGGTGGGGCGATGCGGCTGATCAGGTGCGGGAAAAGGATGCGCGATATTAGTCGACACAATATGAGGGGTGGTTGTTCTTACGGGGGTCTCAAAGCTCATATACGGCATTGTAAATGTGCCTGTGGTGAAAGAGTCGTAGCTTCGTCTTCTTAAAATCGAGCTAACTGGTGCACAATAGAAGTTGACTCAATACGTATGCTTTGTGGCTACGTATAAAAATACTTTTGGAGGAACGCTTTGACCTCGGTCAATCTAGGAATGCCTGCACCCCCGCCGCCCGTTCTGGCACCGCGTCGTAAGACTCGCCAGTTCAACGTTGGTTCAGTTGGCGTTGGCTCAGAATCGCCCATTTCAGTGCAGTCAATGACTACCACCAAAACTCACGATATTGGTGCTACTTTGCAGCAGATCGCTGAGCTCACCGCAGCCGGTTGCGACATTGTTCGCGTGGCATGCCCCACCGATAAGGACGCAGAGGCTCTGCCTATTATCGCTCAGCAGTCACAGATTCCTGTCATTGCTGATATCCACTTCCAGCCCAAGTACGTTTATGCTGCTATTGAAGCTGGATGCGGCGCTGTGCGCGTTAACCCCGGTAACATTCGTAAGTTCGATGACCAGGTTAAAGAAATCGCACAGATGGCTAAAGACCACGGCACCTCAATCCGCATTGGTGTGAATGGCGGTTCTTTGGACAAGCGTTTGCTGGAAAAGTACGGACGCGCTACCCCCGAGGCTCTCGTTGAGTCTGCTGTGTGGGAGGCATCCTTGTTCGAAGAACACGGCTTCCACGATTTCAAGATTTCAGTCAAACACAATGACCCCGTCGTCATGGTTGAGGCATACCGTCAGCTGGCAGCAGCCGGCGACTGGCCCCTGCACCTGGGCGTGACTGAGGCTGGCCCCGCCTTCCAGGGCACCATCAAGAGCTCCACCGCATTTGGCGCTCTACTCTCTCAGGGCATCGGCGACACCATCCGCGTCTCGCTGTCTGCACCTCCCGTTGAAGAGGTCAAGGTTGGTTCGCAGATTCTCGAATCTTTGAACCTGCGCCCGCGCAAGCTCGATATCGTTTCTTGCCCCTCATGCGGTCGCGCTCAGGTGAACGTTTGGGAGCTGGCAGAAAAGGTCACCGAAGGTCTTGAAGGCATGAAGGTTCCGTTGCGCGTAGCCGTTATGGGTTGCGTTGTAAACGGTCCCGGCGAAGCACGCGAAGCAGACCTCGGCGTCGCATCCGGCAACGGTAAGGGACAGATCTTCGTCAAGGGCGAAGTTATCAAAACCGTTCCCGAAGATCAGATCGTCGAGACCCTGATTGAAGAAGCTAACCGTATTGCTGGCGAGATGGAAGCAAGCGGCGAATACGTTCCCGAAGGCTCTCCGTCAGTTAACATCAGCTAATACGCATTTTCATTCATCGCAGAGGCCACCGGCACATCTATGAAATCTACACCTACGCGGTCGCAGACCGTCAGCATTCGTCCGCTCACTCATGAGCACCGGCAACAGCTGTGTAGATTGATAGATCGTGACCCGGTGGCCTTTGTTTTTAGCGCCGAACACTTAGCGAAGTTCGGTTTACCCGATGCTCAAAGGGCAACACGTATGCGTTCGCCTTTTGGTTTTATGGGGATTTTTGAAGCACCGAACGATGCTGCGGCTCCGGCAGAAAACAGCGCACTGGCTTTGGGGGCAGCTATTCCTCGTGCTTTACGTCAGATGGCTCAAGTGTTTGCGCGTCCTCTCCCTTTCTCGCCCGAATCTGTGGTGAATACTCAGGACGCTCCTGCCGATTCCATCGCGCCAGTTGAAGAAAAGCTGGTGGGTGCTTTCTGGCTGGGCGGAAACTGCGTCCCGGTGGATATTCCTGAGCAGTATATTCCCGATGTAGCGGCCTTTATTTCTCAGCATCATCGTCAGATCGCATCTATCTTTGGTGCGGCAGATACCGTACTGCCGCTGTGGGAAAAAGCAGAACCCGCCTTCAAAAATGTGCTCGATATTAGGGCACAACAACCACTCTTATACCTTCCGCCGCAACGAAGCATCAGCCACTCACGCGACCTTTACCGCCAGGGCTTGCCCGCACCTCAGATCTCTAAGGGCGTGCGCTTTGCCCGAGAGTCTGACAACAAGACCTTGCTGCAAGCATCCGTAGCAATGTTCACCGAAGAAGTGGGCTACGACCCGATGACTCGCGATTCTATCGGCTATACGCGACGCGTCCACGATTTTATTGCCGAGCGCAGAACCGTAGTGGCAGTCAACGCCGAAGACGTTGTCGTCTTCAAAACCGATGTGGGCATCGCAGCTGGTGACGTCTGTCAGCTTCAGGGAGTCTGGTTACACCCTGCTTATCGTGGCTTTGGGCTTTCCGCCCCATTGCTTGTTCAGGCCTGTGAGCTGTTACGGCCTCGGTATCCCCACATCAGCTTGTACGTGAATGACTACAATGTGCGAGCCCGCGCGCTCTATGCCCGCGTAGGTTTTGAGCAAGCAGATACTTTCGCCACCGTCCTCTTTTAGTTGTAGGTAGTTTAGTTGTTTGAAACGCAAAAATATTTACAGCAATAAAGGCACATTACCTTCCTCGTAAAACTAAAGTTAAGATGTAGAACTACGAGGTAAAAACACTTTTACCGAACCACTATTACCGAACCACTCATTTTCCAATCGATAAAGTACCTAGTGATAGTTGATTACATTTCACTTCTACAGCGAATTGGATCTACATCTATATCCCCGTTTCCTCAATAGCCTTTTTGAGTCGTGACACCATAGATGTATGAGTCTGTGCGTTCACACAGCAAGAGGAAAAATGAAAAACATATTCACCTTGACCAGCTCAATCATAGCTATTGCGACGATGGCGTTAACCATGACTCCAGAGGTCGCTCAGGCATCAACTTTCCAACTAACACCTGAGAAAAACTTGATTACCGAAGCCTGGCAACAAAACCCAAAGAAGTATGGCCAAGCAACGTCACCTGAAGAGTGCATCACTGGTTCTGGCTGTGCGCAGACCTTCGAAAATGCCGTTATAACCTGGAGCGAAAACACAGGTGTGCAAGTACTTAACGAGGCAAAATACGTTGTTGCCTATACGCAGGCCGGCGGCCTCAAAACTTTAGGTGTTCTCGAATCTGGCTCATGGAACCATAGTTATTGTGGAGCTTCCGTTACAACTAAAAACCGCAAGAACCACAATCGTTGGTTGGTGGTGTTGGAAGACGGCAAAGGCACCATGGGTACTGCTATTGATCTTAACTCTGAAGCAGGCAAAAAATGGAAGTCAGAGCGTGCAGACACTCAAAAATGCTTTCCTACATCAGAGGTAAAAAACCACGATTGGGCAGAAAATGAAAGTTTTCAGCGAATCGTTGGAGAATACGCAGACACCATTCCTGTCACACTAGGAAAGCTCAAAGAGCCTCTGCACGCAATTGACGATACTCTAGCTATTCAACGCCACGAATACGGTTCGATCATGTTCAATAAGAGCACAGGACAAACTGTACCTATAGAGAATGCGGCACTCGACCACTACCTGAACAACCGATCAGAATACGGTCTTCCAATCAGAGGGCAGATGAACAGCGACTTTGACTCTTCTCTCGGTTTGCACAAACCAAGTATCATTACGTGGTTTGCTTCAGATGCTAACAACGAAAAGAGCTTGTGGGCACAAGACGGATCACTGTACACCATGGAACTAAAAAATAATCATGGAGGTTCAAAGCAGTCTCAAAGCAACCAGGTGAGAGTTTCTTCGGCAACTAATTCTCGACCCGGCGTAGCAAACCTTCCTGAGGCTCTGGCACAATCATCTATTCCCCATTATGTTGAAACACTGAAATCAGTGGATTTAGGGCAGGCAATTGACGAGATTCATCCTGTTGTAGATGAAAAACCAGTCGATAAAACGTATTACGTGCAGAACTATTCCAAGGGTTATACAGTTCTTTTCAGCGAGGGTGAAGACCAAGTCGGAGTTATGCCGACTGTAGCCTTTAAACTAGCCCTTGAAAAAAACGTGTTGGTGGGTACCGATATTCTCACTACTGAGTTCATCAGCGGTGACGGAGATAAAGCTCCCGAGATGCTGACTTACTTTACTCGCCGCGGATTTTTGGCGTGTGGTGTCGGGGGATCCAAGAGCGGTTTCGCGCTTCGACTAGCAGATGACCAGAAGACTTTGGTTCAAACCGACTGGGAACTTGCAGAAACTGCTTCAAGGGGCTGTGCTCCCTCATTGACTCAAAGCGAACGCCCTGTAGAGATTCCCCAAGAACTTATGCAACGTGAATCTTCTGAAACAGGTCCTGTAGATACAACAGTAGATTGGTCCCGGGGGCATGCCGCGCGTCGTCAACAGGCACTGTACTTTTTTGATAATAATACCAAAGAACGCTGGATTGTAGCTGCTGATAGCAATGGCACACCTTTACCTGGAGCCCGCGCCTTCAAGACCACCTTATTTGACGCAGGATACACTGGACCTAGCTATGATCTGGCCTTTGGTAACGATGAGTTTAAGGAATGGATCGGTCACTGGGGCTATCCTTCCTACACTGATATGAGTCTGCTGGGTGTTCCTATAGCTGAGGAAAAGATAGATTTTGTTGATGGAGCAAAGATTCTGAGCCAGGAATTTGAGTCTGGAACTCTATCCTTCAACTTTTCGACCCGTGAGTACTCAATCAACTGGAACGAAAACGGTCTTGCTAAAAAGGCTTGGTACGACGCTCTGAACATCAAATAACAACTGACAAATAACCAATGTATGACGCCGCCAGTTCGCATGAGTGTACTGGGGCGTCATGCATTTAAAAATAATCTGGTGCATATCTGGGGCATCTTATTAGTTCCGACGCGTCCTTTTATCTTTCCAATAGGCTGAAAATCTAGATATTGCACGCGCTTGTGTAAGGCGCGGTAGAATACTAGAGATTATGCCCTCGCGGCGCTGAGTCAGCGTTAGGACGCGGGGGAGTACCCGAGACAGAACGGAAAGATCTACGGTGGCTCTTCGCCTTTCAAACCTTTTCCTGCGCACTTTGCGTGAAGACCCGGTTGACGCCGAGGTTGCAAGCCATAAGCTGCTCGTTCGAGCAGGCTACATTCGTCGTGCCGCACCCGGTGTGTATTCTTGGTTGCCCTTGGGCCTGAAGGTTCTGAGCAAGGTCGAGAACATCGTCCGCGAAGAAATGAACGCTATTGGCGCTCAGGAAGTTCATTTCCCAGCTCTTCTTCCGCGTGAACCGTACGAGGCAACCAACCGTTGGGACGAGTACGGCGATAACCTCTTCCGTTTGAAGGACCGTAAGGGAGCGGACATGCTGCTGGCTCCCACTCATGAAGAGATGTTCACTCTTTTGGTGAAGGACCTGTACTCGTCTTACAAAGACTTGCCGGTGTACCTCTACCAGATTCAGACCAAGTACCGTGATGAGGCACGTCCCCGTGCTGGTCTGTTGCGCGGCCGTGAATTCATCATGAAGGACTCCTACTCCTTCAACATTGACGACGAAGGTTTGGACGAGGCATACCTGGCTCACCGTGCCGCTTACCAGCGCATCTTCGAGCGTCTCGGTCTTGAAATTGCTATCGTCAAGGCCCAGTCAGGCGCTATGGGCGGCTCCCGTTCAGAAGAGTTCTTGCACCCCACTCCCGTCGGTGAAGATACCTTCGTGCGTAGCGAGGGCGGTTATGCAGCTAACGTTGAGGCTGTGACCACCGTTGTTCCTGAGCCCAAGGATGCGTCCAACACTCCCGTGGCACAGGTGCACGACACCCCGGATTCACCGACCATCGAAACCTTGGTTGATCAGTCCAATGCACTGCACCCGCGCGATGACCGTGCGTGGACCGCTGCAGATACCCTCAAGAACGTTATCGTTGCTGTCATCGACCCGCAGGGCGAGCGTCGCCTGGTGGCTATTGGTCTGCCCGGTGACCGCGCAGTTGATATGGGACGCGTTGAGGTTAACATCGGTTCACTGCTGGGTATCGGCGGCGAAGTTGAGGTTGAAGCTGCAACCGACGATGACCTGAAGAAGTTCCCACAGCTGGTCAAGGGCTACATTGGCCCCGGCCTCACCCTGGATGAGAAGTTGCTGGGCGCAGAATCTGCAACTGAGATTCCTTACTTCCTCGACCCCCGCGTCGTTGACGGCACCGACTGGATTACCGGCGCAAACGAGTACGGTAAGCACGTCTACTACCTGGTGGCAGGACGTGACTTCACCGCTGACGGCGTGATCGAAGCATCCGAGGTGCGCGAAGGCGATCCTGCACCCGATGGATCCGGCCCTCTTCAGGCGGCACGCGGCATCGAGATGGGCCACATCTTCCAGCTGGGACGCAAGTACGCTGAGGCACTGGGACTTAAGGTTCTTGACCAGAACGGCAAGCTACAGACCGTGACTATGGGCTCCTACGGTGTAGGTGTGACCCGTGCGCTGGCAGCAATTGCTGAGGGCAACCACGATGAAAAGGGCCTGATTTGGCCCCGCAACCTTGCTCCTGCAGACGTTCACGTTGTTATTACCGGCAAGGGTGAAGAAATCTTCTCGTACGGTGATGAGCTGGTGGCTGAACTCGAAGCACAGGGCCTTGAAGTCATGGTGGACGATCGTCCCAAGACCTCGCCCGGTGTAAAGTTCGGCGACGCTGAGTTGCTGGGCGTGCCCACCATCGTTATCATTGGACGCGGTTACAAGGACGGCAAGCTGGAACTCAAGGACCGTCGCAACGGTGAAGCTCGCGATATTGAGGTAGCTCATGCTGCCGCAGAAATCGTGGCTGAGGTACGCGGCTAAACCTTCCCGTATAGATTCATAGGCAAGACCCCGGGTTCGAAGGAACCCGGGGTCTTTTGACAAGGCAAAACAAGTGTAACGTTAGCGACCTACTGAAAGAGGCACGCCAGCCGACTTCCCTTGAACGCAAGCCATGAGCCAGTTGTTTGGCGAGTCCCCTCTACCAGCGCCCATATTTGCTTTCCGTCATACTCCGCCACAAATTCTTGGCCGGCGCGAGCATCCGGTATTTTGGGGTGCATGGAAGCTCTTGACCCCACTACCATCGTTTTACTCGTTATCGCCGCTCTCTTTGCAGGCTGGGTAGACGCAGTAGTAGGTGGCGGAGGGCTAATTCAGCTTCCCGCAGTACTGCTGGTGCCGGGTCTTTCTCCGGTCCAGGCGTTGGCTGTCAATAAGCTGAGTTCTTTCATGGGAACTCTGACTAGCGCAATTACGTACTATCGCAGAACCACTAGCGATATTAGAACTGCCTTGCCAATGGCAGCGGTAGCGCTGGTAGCGAGTTTTTGTGGCGCAGTTGTTGCCACTGTGATTCCTGCCGAAGTCTTTACCCCCATCATCATGGTGGCGCTCTTTGCGGTGTTGCTTTTCACTATTTTCAAACCGAACGCCGGTGAGCTGACGGCCTTGAAATTCTTAGGTAAAAAGCACATCATTTTTGCGTTGATGATTGGTGCGGGTATTGGCTTTTACGACGGCATTTTAGGACCGGGCACCGGCTCGTTTTTGATGATTGCCATGATGACTGTGCTGGGCTATTCCATGTTGCAGTCGGCGGCTCAGACAAAGATTGTTAATACTGCAACCAACTTGGGTGCGCTGATTCTCTTTGCGTTAGGCGGGCATCAGGTGTGGATGCTGGGCTTTGCGATGGGGATTGCGAATATGCTGGGCGGTTATCTGGGTGCCCGCACCGCGATTTCTCGCGGCACCGGTTTTATTAGGGTTCTTATGATGTGCGTGGTGAGCGTACTGATTCTCAAGCTTGGCTACGATTTAGTTTTTTAGAATTCGGTGGCGGCGAGTACGGCGTTGGCACGGGCACTGCGGAAGTTTTCTCCGCTGAATTTCTCATCGCCCAGGAATGCTAGAGCATTGTCGTGAATACGAGCTTCTAGAGAGTCGAAGGAAGCGCTGGGGGAGTCGTTCGACAAGTCGTAGCCGGGGAGTTGTGCGATAGGCGCTACTGCACATTCGGTGCTGGTTCGCAGGTTTTCGCTGATATTTTGTGCTTCTTGGCCCCGCGATTCGATGCGTTGCGCGAGCGCGCTATCGGTGTTATCTACATCGGCGCGAGCATTTGTTACGGAAGCTAGGTAGCCCGCGGCGTCCAAAGACTGCACGAGGGCGGTGAGGGAGTCTGTGCCTTCAGCGGTCTGCTGGTCCTCAGCGTTTTTCTCTTCTGCCGGGCAGGTAGCGTTCGAAGCGGCATCCTTAACGGATACGAGTGCTTGAGAAGCGCTGAAGCCGTTGAGCTTCTGGGTATCGGCGAAATCGAGCCACTGCGCCGTGAAATCTGTCGCTAGGGCGCGTGCAGATGCGTCAGAGGAGTTCACAGAAATATCGGTTGCTGACGAGATGGCGTCAGTGATGCCGGAGCTTAAACCGTCGGATGCGTGAGCCTCCACATCGGTAAATGCGGCGTCGGGAAGCTGAGATTTTTGTTGGTTGAGCATTTCATCGAGACTTTTTTTCGCCTGTGTATCGCTGATAGCAACAGATGAAAGGTTCTCAATCTGCTGAGCAAGCTGATGCTCATCGGCAAGCTGATCCTGAAGCGACTGTTTTTTCTGCGTTGAAAAAATACCAGTGGCCAGCAAAATTACCGTCAACACAGCCAAAACTGCTGCTACTATACTCCAACGATTTCGCACCGTGTCCCTCACCTTCATCAACCTGTGAACCAGTATTCACCATACACGCTGAGAGCAAAGAGCCGCTGTGCCAACTCTAAAAGTTGCGTAGACTGGTGGGCACAACAGAACTTTCAACGATTGCTAGTGCGTACGTAAGGAGAACACCGCAATGGCTAAATCAACCGATAAAAAAGATTTGAATTCGCGTGAACGTCGCGCCGCTAACCGTGCTGCACAGGGTGTGAGCGCCCCGAAGACTAAAACACCGTTTGTGAATACTGATGAGATTCGCATCCAGCTGCTGCCGGTGATTGAAGAATTTAATCTATACCTTGAGGAGCTTCGCGCTCGCGGGGCAGGCGCCAATAAGACGCTGGAGATCGTGATTGACCTGCCCGAGGATCGCACTGATTTTGTGTCTTTAGATACTCTTGCAGAAGTTTCCCAGGCGTTGAGCAAAAAGCTGGACGAGATTGAAGACGGCGACTCGCCCTACATGCTCGAAGTCACCTCACCCGGTGCTACCCGTTCTCTCACCGAGCGTCGACACTGGAAGCGCTCCATTGGACGCTTGATCGCGATTACCACTGTTGATGGCGAGAAATACCTTGCTCGTCTCAACGACGTCACCGAAGAAGGCCCTGTCATGGCGCGTAAAAAAGAAACCAAAAAAGGGCAGAAGCCTTCATACCGTGACCCAGAAACCATTGGTTGGGGCACAATTTCTTCTGCAAAAGTTGAAATTGAGTTCAACAGCTAAAAAAGGTTCGCTAGAATTACTGTTGAAAGTTAAACACTTGGGTAAGTACGCACAGCGTCGCGTGTGCTGATTCAAGGACATACTCACGTGATGCAGGGACGCAACCGCGTCCCTGCAGTGTTATATACGAAAGGCCAGCAATGGATATCGATTTGAGCAACCTTCGTCTGCTGGAAAAAGAGCGCGATATTTCTATCGACGAGCTGATTCCGATGATTGAGAATGCGCTGTTGCTGGCGTACAACAAGCAGCCCGGCGCTATCAGCGGTTCACGCGCTGAAATTCACCGTGAAACCGGCATCATCACCATCTGGGCTCCTGAGCTTGATGAGGATGATCAGAAGATTGGCGAGTTTGATGATACTCCCAATAACTTTGGTCGTATTGCAGCTTCTACTGCTCGTCAGGTCATCTCCCAGCGTCTGCGCGATGCTGAGGATTCACACGTGTTGGGCGAGTTCCGTGACCGTGAGGGCGAGCTTGTTTCTGGCGTCATCCAGCAGGGGCCGACCCCCCGCATGGTCCACGTTGATTTGGGCACTATCGAGGCTGTCTTGCCCAGCTCAGAACAGGTTCCCGGCGAAAAGTACCGTCACGGTTCACGCGTTCGCGCATACATTCTTGAGGCACGACGCGGACACAAGGGGCCCTCTATCGTTCTTTCGCGTTCACACCCCAACCTGGTACGTCGCCTGTTTGAACACGAAGTACCTGAGATTTCAGACGGTTCAGTAGAGCTGATGGCTATTGCCCGCGAAGCTGGTCACCGCACCAAGATTGCAGTACGCGCAACCCGCCCCGGCATTAACCCTAAGGGCTCATGCATCGGCGAAATGGGCTCACGTGTGCGCGCTGTTATGAGCGAACTCAATAACGAGAAAATCGATATCGTTGACTTTGATGAAGACCCCACCGTCTTTATCCGTGCAGCTCTCTCACCTTCGAAGGTTATTTCAGTAGACGTTACCGACGCCGCTACCCAGTCAGCACGCGCGATTGTTCCTGACGATCAGCTGTCTTTGGCTATCGGTAAGGAAGGTCAGAACGCTCGTTTGGCGGCGAAGCTGACCGGCTGGCGCATCGACATTATCTCTGAATCACGCTTCAACGAAGCTACCGCTGGAGCATCTGCCGACGCGTAACGATTGGCGAGAGCTAAATTACATATTTGCCGTTAGCCCCCGTAAGGGGGCTAAACTGGTTATTTGACCGCTTGAAATAGGTTTAGAGGATACTGACAATTAGCACTACACACCATGAAACGTCGGCAGAAGTATCTGCCGTGCCCATGCGTACCTGTGTTGGTTGTCGCGCAACTGAACCTGCTCAAGTGCTCACTCGCGTCGCTCTACAAACGGTAGAAGGCTCAACACCTGCCGCCGTTTTTGATGAGCAACGCACCCTGGGAGGACGCGGCGCCTGGATTCATCCGGGCAAGGACTGCCTTGATAAAGCCCTGAAAAAAGGAGCATTCAACAGGGCCTTTCGCACCCGCGTCACCACCGATCAGCTGGTGATCAAAACATAATGAGATCGCCGGTGAACGCAGTCAATACTGCGCGAACTGTAAGTCAACTAGTTTGACGACTTGAAAGCATGAAAGCGAGTCAGAAAACTGATGGAAACCCAATGAGTGCCGCACAATGAGTACTTTCCTGTGCTCTGCCCACGGCAAAAAGACTGCCCCTGTGCTCAATAAGTACGGGCAATCGCTTATAACAAACTGAAGGTTCGCGCTGTCCTGGTGCGAACCAGGACAGGAGAAATGTGGCTAAGCCCCGCGTTCACGAGATCGCAAAAGAACTCGGAATTCCCTCTAAAGAAGCTCTCGGTAAGCTTCAGGAACTTGGCGAATTCGTCAAAAGCGCATCATCAACCTTGGAACCGCCGGTAGTTAAGAAGCTCCGCGCGGCATACCCCAACGCTGGTGGCGCATCAGAAAAAACTGCTCCCGCAGCTGACTCAAAGGCAGCACCTCAGCCCGCTGCAAAGAGCGAAACTTCATCTGCACCCAAGCCCGGCGCACCTAAACCTGCGCCTAAGCCCGGTGCAGCTACTAAGAACAACGCACCTAAGCCCGGTGCCGTAAAGCCCAACGCTGGCGCACAGCAGAAATCAGAAGCTTCAACTGCAAAGCCCGCATCCAACGCTAAGCCCGGTGCACCTCGCCCCGGCAACAACCCCTTCTCAACCAGCCAGGGTATGGGACAGGCACCGAAGCCCGGTGCGCCCAAGCCTGCTGCGCCTAAACCTGCGCCCAAGCCCGGTGCACCTCGCCCCGGCAACAACCCCTTCTCCTCTAACCAGGGAATGGGCAAGCGCAACGAAAACGGTCGCGGCGAAGGTCGCAACGGCGGTCCTCGCCCCAACGGCGGACGCAACCAGCGCGGCGAAAACCGTGGTGGCCCCCGTCCTGCCGGTGGCAACGGTGGTCCCCGTCCTAATGGCGGTCGCAACGGCCAGCGTCCTGCAGGCAACTCACCTCGCCCTGCCGGTGGCAACAACGCGCCCCGTCCCGCAGGCGGTAACAACGCACCGCGTCCCGCAGGTGGCGGTAACCGTCCTTCACCGAACATGATGCCCACCAAGATGACTGCAACCCCGGCGCCCGCACGCGGCGGTAATTCCGGTGGCGGCAACGGCCCTCGTCGCGGTGGCCCCGGTGGCGGCAACGGCGGCGGCTTCAACCGTGGCCC
>PXOE01000302.1:0-22549 GCA_003012245.1 Microcyclospora tardicrescens | reverse complement strand
CTTCAACCCCCTCCTCATCACCCCTTCAACCTCGCCTCCCGCCCGGCCTCCTCCCTCCTGCCCGCCACCGAGTCCAAAAACGCCTCGCGCGCCAAGAACCCCTGTTTCCCCTTCCCGTACCCCTCCAGCTCCTCCTTCAGCCCGGCCTCGCGCGCCACGAACCCCTGCCAGTCCAGCGCCGACTTTTGCACCGTCGTCATCTTCTCCGCGCGCTTCTTCGCTTCGGCCGCCGCACGCTGCGTTGCGCGCAACACATCCAGTCGCGACGGGGTGTGGGGTCGGAGCTTTTCGGGCGCGACGCCTTTCACGATCGAGGAGGGGTTGGGCTCGAAGAGCGAGGGGCGTTTGAGCGGACGGAGGATGGCGCTGGACGGGTCGCTGTCATCGGCAGGTCCTTGGGCTTTGCTGCTGGATTTGCTGTTGGCCTCGGGATGTGCTTTCAGCCACGCTTGGCCTGCCTTCGATGTCCGCGACACCCGCTCTTCGACTTCGGTGATCTCGCCTGCGTACGCGATCGTGCGTGTGATGGTGATCATCTCATCGGTCCCTGCCCCTTGATCTCCTGCGTTCCCATCCTTGATCATGGTCGTCGTCTCGTCCTTCCCCTCTACATCCACATCCATCTCCTCCACCTCCTGCACCCATTGTCGCCCTACCGGCCGCGCCTTCAACTCCGCCCACACAGCCTCGACATCGATCGTGACATTCTCTCCCATCCCTGCCGCCGCGGCCGTGCGACGATAGTGTTTCCGCTCCGCCTTCTCCGCCGCCCGTTGCGCGCGCGTCTTGATCAACCCGCCCTCCCCTCCACTCTCTTCATCTTCTTCTGCCGCATCGCCATCCGTGGGCGCACCCTTCCCGCGCTTTTTCCGCCGTTTCCGCTCTTTGATGGTTGCCTCGTCGCCAGAGTCAAGCCCGTCGTCGTCGATGGCGGATTTGCGTTTCTTCGCATTCGCACTGCTGGCGGGTTTTCGTTTGCGTGCGCCGTCCTCGTCATCGGACGAATCGGATGATGAAAGGTCATCGCCATCCTGTCCCGGCCCTGCTGCAGTATCGGGGTTGAAATCTTCGTCGGCGTTCTCATCGTACTGCTCATCGTCCTCGTCATCATGCTCGCTGGAAGCGTTCAGCGCGTGTGCCGGGTGATATCTTCTTTCTGTATCCACTGCCATCTCTACCTGCGGATGGGGATGTGTAGGCAGGATTGGAAAGTGAGGAAGAAGAAGAAGGGGAAGGGGGAATTTTCTATGTTCGGCGTCGAAGTGCTTGCAGATTGGAAATGTCGCTGTCACATGTCAGAATAGCTAGAAGGGTAAGGTAAGTCGCGTGCGCAGACGCGATGGCGGGACGGTCCGGGGGATATGCATATTGGCTCGCCTTGGACCTGTTACACGTACCGAACCATGGACATGGGTGCAATAGAGCTTGTCTTACCGGAGATGAAGGCAAGCCTGAAATGACGGCATGTAGTAACACAAGCATCGCAACCCCACAGGAACCGTGTTGCTGCGGCATCCACCTGAGACATATGTACTTCTCACCGCGAAGGGTGGGTTGCACTGACATATCACAAGATGAAAAAAGGAAGATCAGAATAGATAAGCATTAATACAAGTACATATGTACCATTACCCCTGCACAGTCGCTCAAAGGAAACAGTAGTTCAGAGATGTGTCCGGTGTCGGGTATCAACGGAGTGAGAAATTTACAATAGATGAAGTCCTGCAGCGACACGTTGTTTGTCGCCCGCTGGTGGCGCATGATGTGGAGCGTGATGAGGATGTTTTTGTTGCATGGCTGCGGAAGCGATCAATTGATGTCCTTTCCAGCTCGAGACGCCTGAAGGACGGCCAGTAGCTAATGTCGCTGTCGCAAAAGCGCCACGCTAGTATAGAATGCCGAGCTTTTTCTCCTCTCAATTCTAGATAACGGTGACGCGGAAAAGCAGATGTATCGTAGGAGGAAATTGCCGGCTTGTGGTAGAGATCGTTTCGCGCTCGCTCGGTCGGGCTGAGTGCATTCTGTACAAAAGAGATGTAATAGTTGCAGATCAAGAACGAGTTCGTTAGATGGTGGTTGCATGGCGTGGTCACTCTGGTAGAGGGACTGCCGAGATCAGCGAAGATGGCTTTTATCGACTTGCCATTCATGCTCCGACGGTGCTGCGTCTAAACGCCGCCAAAAAGCTCTTTCGCTTGCCGACTTTCTGCTCCTTGCTCTTGCTGGCGGGAATCGGTGGAGGCGCGGGCATCTTCGGGGTAGCTGTGATTGTTGAGCGACGTTTCGCGATGTTGGCTGTGGCATCCTTACCGCTCATAATCGACGATGTGTCGGCATTGCTATGCGCATACTTCTCTGCAGCACGAGCATCGAGTTTGTAGTCAGGCCGATCAAGCCGGCGCTTCAAAGAGCTGTCGCGGGATCCACTCTCGGTATCCATATACGAGTCTCGTGGGCGGTTGGCATGCGCATCGGGCTTGGAGAGCGTTGCGACATGGGATAGAGACTTTTGCTCCGGCTTAAATGTGTTCGAAACTGGTGGCCTGCTGGCCAATGACGTTCTCGAGCCGGCAGGGCTGATCAACTGCGATGATCGGTTCGTACCGTTGCGTTGCACGAACTTGGGAACCGTGGCAGTTCTAGGTGCCTCCGGGTGAACCGCGATCGTCTTCGGACGTCCATTGGGAAGTCGTCCGCCCTTGCCAGCAAGATCTTCTCTAGATACCCCGTTCATGCGAAGGCCGTCAAATGCGGTACTTTGGCCATGAGAGGTGGACGGTCGCTCCATGCTGACAGGCAGCTCGAAGACTTCACGACTTGCGCTGGCCGCACCCATACTCTTGCGCTTTTGTGCCAGCGGCGTGATGCCTTGGCTAGGCGGCATCTGTTCATGAGGGTCCATTCTACCAGTGCTATTCTTGAAAGTCGGTACACTTTTCCTGGCAGCGCTGGTGATGGCGCGCTTCATAGCGATCTGTGTCCCATCCTGTTGTTGCCTCTCCATCAATTCGTTTTCGCCAGCAATGGTGTTGCCATTGGTCGCAATATTGTTTTCTCCAATCGTCTCGAATTTGATGATCCCTCTGTCTGCTGGGACGCTAAGAATATCGGCCATGAATGATTGAAGAGCCGCAGCATTCCGACGATTCGATAAAGGCCCAGTTTGATTCGGGACTGCTGTCAAGGTGAGCATGTAGCAGGGGTCAAAGGTGCCACCCAATGCAAGGCAAGCGCTATGGTCAACCTTGACCATGATTGCGGTCCCTGATCGGGAGTAGCGAGAAGCGAGTTGATGTGAGAGATCAGTGACCAAAGTGAACTCGTCCTTGATCTATGGTACTCAATTGTCAGCGATTGGGAACTCAGCATGCATACAGAATGTTGTCAACGTACGATGACATTCGTCTTCAGTTCCGCAATCACAGGACTGTCCCGTTGAGTACGCTCTACTTGTCGACTCGCCGCATTGTCTCTGTACTGAGATGGGTCCTCATAGTATGATGTGCGTCGCCTACTGATCTGGTCGTTTGCAGTGCTTTGCAGGCTACTCCGGTCGCCAGGCTGTCTTTGAGCCAACGCCGTACGGATATCTGCGCCAATGCCCATCACGTCTGCATATGCGTCGGATACTGGTAGACTCTGTCTCTTCCAAGCGTTGGGGTTCTGGGATGGCGTGAAGCCTCGTTCGTCACGGGAGGTCACGGCAGTGCCAACCATGTTGTTCGAAGGCAGAGTGAAGGTGTTCGCCGAGCTTCCCGTTGTAGGACGAGCTTGATCGAAGTCGGTGGATTGAAACGATGAGGCTGAAAGCATCACCGCAGGAGGTCGTGGTATGAGGTTCTACGGCTCGGCGTAGACCTATTGAGGGGAGGGCAAGAAATGAAATTGATCGGACCCGCCGATAGTGACCAGGCACGGCAGAGGCTGTTCGTAGTCGAGATCTCGCCTGTATGGCGCAACTGGTCAGTGGATGCTCGTAGTCTTGCTTGTTTCAGGACCGATGTACCTGTCCATACACTCTGCAACGTAACACAATAAGAATGCTCAAGCCGCGCGGTGCAGACGAGGTTTGGACCAGGAGAAGGGTAGGGGAGGATCGCAATCGCGCACCCCAGCCAGAGACAGGGATCTTTGCGGGAAAGAGTGTCGAGCGACCGTTGACAAATCAGGGAGATATGGCTGCCGGGGGAATAGAAGTTGATATGTGAGGCGTTCGGCCAGAACTAGATGTAGTAAAGGACAGCGTATAGAATATGTACGGATGTCGATCGATTCCACCCCAAAATAACCAGCGACTGCCGTACTAAAGGTATGCAACGTACAGATGTAGAATAATGGAATTGTCGACTGTAGGTCGTAGATTGCCGATAGCATGCCGGGATGTCAGGGTCATGACAGCAAGGACAGAAAAGCTGGGACTGATTGAACCTATTTGCGGACCCCCGTCCCAAGCTTCCACCCTGACAACTGCTCCACGACTGTTGCTCATTTCCCGGATGCCAACTCTCTTTGCGCGTTCAATTACGACTTGAATATCCGAGCAAACCCCCGGTGCACAAGCTGATGATCACCTTCTTACGACCGCTACGAAGCTGTTGCGCATGGAACAAGACATCAGAATCCACCATACAGCACTGTCACCTTGTCTCAGTGGGGCCGAAGCCCGAAGCTACCGCTGCTCGAATCTCCAGATCGCAGCTGGGCGTCGCTCACCCCGGCGAACCTTACTGCCAACAAGCCGCCCAGTCGATTTTATCTCCTTCACCGTATGGAGAGTTATCTACTGTGCCCTAGTTACAGTACAGTATGATGACGACTATGTTGGGACCATTTAAATTCCGGTGGACGTGCAGATGCTGCATGGAGCAGCAGCTTCAGCACGTTTGCTGCCGAACTCGTGCTACTGGACGTTGTCCAACGCTTACCCATGGAGGATGAAAGACTGTTGCGCTCGCGAGGAGTTTCCCCGATGGCACATTCGGGCTTTATCAACGGTCAGCACACAACGATGTTGAGAATGGTCGTACGTCTGTAGACAGTGGTGGTTCACAAGAATTTCGAAAGACCATCTATCCACCACCCGTAACGACATTATCGGAGAAATAGTCCAGGATCCCTGCATGACTGTGAGCTTACTTGCTGGGTTTGGTAAGTAGGTCGTACACTAAGATCTCACCTACAGATCGAGTATCCGGCCTGTTGGACCCTCACAATTCACCCCCCAGTCTCAAGGCCGGAAAGGGGAATCACAACGATTGAGCAGTTTCATGCTTGGCATCACATCCATCCTTGCAAAACCTCGCATCGTACGTAAACCCCTATCACGTCGCTTGTACTGATGCATACAGTCGTGACGATATCGATTCTGGAAGACGACGTGGTGGCGCCATTTTGCGTGAACATACTACTGTTCGCCGCCGCATGTCCACGTTGTACCCCAAACTTAGGTATCAATTTGTTGAAATGGTGCGTATTGTAATGTTGTAGCTTCACCTACTATTGGTTTGCAAAGGTGTTGGACTGTATTACAGTTACTGCTCCCTGCATCGAGGGTGGGCAGACGCACATGGGGAAAGCTTGCGGTGCATGACCTTATCGCATGCTGCAGAGCCACATACCGCTCTCCATGCTATGATAAGGCAGTAGCATCGCCCTCAAATTCTCAGCATCGTGAAGCTATACAGTCAGACCAAGGTTGCAGCATGCACAACCGGCCCCCACTGATCACAAGATTTACAAGGATCTATCGTTCTTGATGTGCTCTCCAGCCATCTAACGGACGATGATCTCTTGGTATACTGACAAATAGCGTAACCCCAACGGAGGTTACATGTCTATAAGGACCTGGATCTAACTGGTAGAGACAAGTCATGGTCGACCATGCACAAACAATCCAGAATTGTGGTCAGTAGGCACAGCACTTCTGGCTGCATTCTTCGAGTCCAGCATCTTCACACTGCACCATTCCTACAATAAGCAGTACTGTCCTCACTTTACGCGCATCGCCTCTCCTCATGGTAGCGACTATACGGAAGGCTCACTGGAAGGCAATGGCTCTTGTCTTGGGATGTGGCCATCATAAGCCTAGAAAGCATGCAACAACCGCCAACATGCAGCTATCTTCTGCGAGCAACACTCAAAACGTGTGGTTCTGCTAAGGTAGCAGTAAGCATGACCGATCAGGTAACAATTGCTGCAGTCCAGCAGTGTGCACCATACCGTCCACAGCAAGTTCAAGGTGTGAAACTCTAGCTGGGTAGAATAGCCTGACCGCTCAGTGTTGTGCCCAATCAGATGCTGCCACCTCCAAATCCAACAACACTTCCTACGCGCCCGTATTACCTCTGAGCACCAATAACTGTTCTCCAGGTCCAATCCTTGCATACTTCTCAAGAAATGCTCTATCGAACCGCTGGCTCTCGCGTGGTACCCTAATGAGACTGCCAATAGATCGCTATGGAAGCTGGTCGCACCTTTCTAGCCGCCTTGACTTGGAAATGGCGCAAGATTCTGCTTCTAGCTCACTCCAAGCTGGCATCAATTCGCTGGCCTTGCCAAAGAACATGTACCTCTTCTATTCATATCCTGTCATAATGGAGTGGGCGTCTAAATCACACAAACCATGGTAAGCGATACATATCACTGTTGCACAGCGTTCGTCGCAGTATATACATGGCATAGGCCACGGTAGGTTCTACCTCCATTTTGTTTCATCCTTCTTCTCCTGGTCCGACGAGAATCCTTTATACCACCAGAATCACGACCCGGTCTACCATTGCTTTGCTCGAATTCGTTTCTCTCTTTCTCGAACAAAATAATCATTCTCTAATCCACAATGGCGCCCAATTTCCGTATCCCAATCCTTGCACTCACCACAATCTCCTTCTGCCTCAGTATCGCCATCATTGGCTGTGCAGGACGACCGCTCCACGTCTTCAACTCGCAACAAAGTAGCAACATCTGGTTTCTGCCGGTCTGGCCAAATCACTTCGACA
Organism: Microcyclospora tardicrescens; assembly: GCA_003012245.1. Classification (NCBI taxonomy): domain Eukaryota; kingdom Fungi; phylum Ascomycota; class Dothideomycetes; order Capnodiales; genus Microcyclospora; species Microcyclospora tardicrescens. The sequence continues at coordinate 15,554 of PXOE01000302.1, read as the reverse complement.
CACGAGAGCTGCAAACTCTCATTGGCACATCGGCTGTGATCCTGGTGCTCAATGGCATTCTTGCCGTGTCTGTACTTGTTCACAACGTGTGTCATGATCTCGAAACTTTACAGCATGCAGAGTTGCAATAGCTGACATGAAACCTTCCCAGCGAGCAACCACATTCATCCCTCTCATCACCACCGCCCTGAGCCTCATCTGCGCAATCGTCGCCATCGCCTTTCCCGCCACGCTCAACAGCCACGCGCCCACCAAGGACACCCTACAGACCTGGACATGTCGCTGGTCGCACCTCGCGGCGAACGACCGCGACCAACCTGAGGGTTTCTCCGCCTTCTGTCATGAAACAGTGCGTCTCTCCTTCCCTTTCCCGTCCCCATGCGCTGCATCCTGCTAACTATCAACAGCGCTTCGCCTTCTACGCCTCCATCCCGCTCTTCCTCCTCCAGCTCGTCCTGCTGAGCCTCGCGGTGCTCGCGCACACTACGCATGCCCGCCTGCAATCCCGCAGCCGCTTGTACGATGAGCCCGAGAAGGGCCAGACGGAACTCGGCGATGTCGGACATGTGGCTGTGCAGACGAAGCACTAGGATGGGACTGTGTTGTGCTCGGTGGATTGGAGATGAGAGGTTGCAGTGCACTTGCTCTGCGTCCACGGCCTTACCGTGAGCCTCGTTGATGTATATGCTTTACTGCTCACGGTTTGTGCGGACGCGGCTGTGTCCGCCGCCTTTATGAGTGGCGGCGTGTCAATGGCGTTTGGAACTGGCGCTGGATGCTTATGATTGGGCTTGACGGAATCGTCACATTACGTTGTATGTTATCGTAGGATCGCTGTACCCTTTCGGGTTGATGAAGTGAGGAAGTTAAGAATCATCGGAATTGTTGATGTCAATTAGAGTCGACATTCTTTACTTGGGAGCCTGTATAATTACCAGTATTTGCCAAGTCCTTCATGCTGTTTCGGATGGTCGCCAGATGAGCGAGCGTGCAATATTTCTCCTGAAGTTGCTAGCCCAACCTGCTTCCTTTTTCCGGCACTTGAAGTCGAGAGAAGTCGGCTGCGGAGTTTACAACATGTATGACAGTCCCGAAAATCAGCCGCCAGTCTCGACTGGACATATGTATCATATTCCGGTTTCTGTTCCGTCCTTGAGCCTTGTAATTTCGTGGGCCCGTGCTGGCTTGACCAGCGTTGAATGTGAGAAGAGTGCCATGGTTTGCTGGACACTCCGATCGTGGTGCTTTGTCCGTAGCAAAAAAAGATTACCATGAGACTGAATAGATGTGTAAGCAAGTGCATTAAGACAGACCTCCAGATATGTCAGCATGACTTCTCATGACTTTGACCTGCCCATCGTCATCCAGTCGCGACATAGTTGCACGGGTATCACGACCTTCTCTGCCAAATCGCGTCGCCATTCGGTCCCTTCTGCGCCTTCTAGCAATGTCGTTGGCGACTCCTGCAGGCACCAAGTCACAGCCCCGGCAAACTCTGGACCGGCATCGTCCTTTAGATCGGTGGCCCACTGAATCGCTACCATGGCCCGGATCGTGGAATCAGTTTTGTTCTGCTCAAAGCCGATGCGTTGCCACGTTTCGTGCTTCTCCAGTGGCAAGCCATGCCATAGCTCCAGCAGCATGATCCCAAGACATGCGAAGCTCCGATCTGTGTCTCTGGCTCTCCGTTCGTCCTCAGGAAGCGTTTCGTTGAAGTCAGCCGAAATGTATGGCTTGTCAAACAGGATCCGCGAAGTTCTTATATCGTGCGGGAACAATATGTCCTTGGCTTCCCATTGTCGTCTAGACCATGGGGTGGAGAGCATTCGCAGATGCGCAGAGGCAATGTCGAGCGCCACCTGGACCCGCGCAGATCGGCTCCGCAGTCGTCGCTCATCCTTCAGCTGGAGTACTTCATGCAGAGAGATCTCGATCGCCTTCAGCTTTTGATCGGGCTCCAGATCAACAGAATAGACGTGGTCTTCACCATGACTGCTCAAGAATCCAAGTTGCAAAGCTTCCATCGAACAGTTCGTGAAGAGTTTACATAAATCTTTTATTTCCTGGCTTTGCACAGGCGTGAGATTAGTGATCATGGACGTGCTTTTAGTTGAAGAGTTGCATCGTTTGTGCTGGGTCAAGCTAGAAGCCTTATTCGCGGAAAAAAAGCTGTTACGAGGTAAGTATTGTGGTGATGAAAATAACACGACAGATGCTCACCTGACAGACTTCTTGCTTTTCTTCAAAGTATTTGCATCGTCGTCTTGGGCTGAAGGTGTTGCGGCTACAAGAGCCTTTGTGGCCGTGGCCTCAAGCTTTTGTTGTATAGCTTCACCCTTGATCCATGTGATGCTTATGCCTTGCTGATCCCATGGCGGGAGACTGCTTGAATTCTCAGTGCCCCGTGACCATAGAACTAATAGCCGTAGCTGGAAGTCATTCGTCTGTGGGTGGTGCAGCCACAGGTGGGCGCAATGTCTCTGCTTGCAAGGACAGTCCCATGATGCCTTGACAAGCGCGTAGACACGACCTGCATGCTGCCAGTACTGCACCAGTGTTTTGCTGGCTTTCTTCGATACTGCAATCGTGCTGGAACGCTGCACCTTGGAGACTCTGCCGCTCAGGTCGAGAAGACTACCTAGCTTGGAGTTGACCTGGCGTATTTCTTCTAGTCGTTCTTTCCGATCGACTCGGTTTAGCCCGAACTTGAGTTGTTCAATTCTGTATCTCGTGGCAGCTTTGAGATACTCCTTTTTGGCCGCGATGAAGGGAATGGAGCGAGCGGCCGTCGGCGATGCTTGCGTAACACTCTGTGAAGTTCGTCAGTGGTTATGAGCGCTCGTTGGACATCACTTCGAATTCAATCTCACTTCATCGTCTTTCTCTAGCCTTTCGCGGACGACCGGCCCGAAACCAAAAATCATCTTCCACATTGCGCCGCCCAGCTCCTGCATGATTTCCACACATCTATCGAACGACTTGCCCAATCTCAACCTGAGCGCTGTCTCGACATCCTCGTCGTGCCAACCGGGACCACCAGGCTCGAGAAGCAGTTGGTCGAGCATGTCCGCATCCAATGTTTGCTCTTTCACAAGCGGCCGCAACAGCAATTCAAGGTTCAGATGGAATTTCAGCTGCTCGTCTTTAACATCGTTGAGGACTTTCCGCCGCTCGTCTTCGAAATGTATCACGAGGCCGGTGGCTTTGATTGCGTCTCGCCAGTGTTCAATGGCAGAAATTAAGAGTGGAAACGCTCCAAGAAGCAGACCAGCAACTTCAATACCGCTCATTCTGATGGCAACAAGAAGCTTGCAGACATATTGCTTAGCGAAATGTCGGGAGTTGGATTTCTTTCCAGTCCTGCGACTGCAGGTCCTCGCCTACATGTGGAGGGCGGCCTCCCAAGACCAGGCTGAGCTCACTTTGTGGAGTGGCGCAGCTCATGCAGCAAGGCTTGGATCCTGTTGTCGACCTCTGCCCAGTCCGGACTTCCAAACAACATCGCGAATCTTCAAGTGCTTTACTAAGGACCTTGGGAGACTTCGATGTGATCTGTACTGCACTCCTCGATGCGAAGTATGCCGTCCATGGCCACGGTTTTGATTAGTGAGAAAACGGCAGAAGTTTTAACGGCGTTCGACTCAGCTCAAACCTCTTCTTATCTGACGCCAATACCGAAGAAAGGCGTCTTCGATGACACCGAAAAAGTTGATGATCTTGACAACATCTCCTCCAAATTCAAGAACTGGGTTGGCAGTCTTGGCGCTTTACATGAACACAACGACACGAGATCTCTGGAGCATCGTTTACGTGATGCTCCGTCGATTCGACAACGCATCCTACAGATTCTCGAAGAATTACACGAGCTTCTAAGTAGTGGTGGGCTCTGTTCTTCCGCAGACTATAATTGTTATGGCTGCTGATGCTTGCTCTAAATAGTAAATGTTTCCGTCGTGCCTGCTACTGCGGTCGATCTCCAGGCGCTGCGAGAACTCTGCGGAGACGATTGTGATGAACTTGCAAGCAAAATTAATGACTTAGAGACTTCACCGGACGCAGCTCGAACCTGCCTGTTAAGGGGTCTTGATGATACTGTTTCTAGATTGTTTAAGATCTCGCAACTTGTCTTTCGCGCTGCCGCTAATGATCGCTGGACAAATTCAGAGCTGAGCAAGCACCACAAGATCGATCCACAATTTGACATAGCACATATTCGTCAGAAGTTTGGGGCAAAGGCGGGAGATCATCCCATAGCCCCATGGCTACTTGAGCGCATTGGAGCTGCGAATGCAAAACGTAGGCAATTCATCATGTATTCAAGGGAGCATCGAACACGGATCAAAGCTCCATGCCAGAGGAATCCCGCACCACTGCATACTTCCACGGATCGTGCACCGGCCGGCGATCATCACACCGGCACTGCAGGTTTGATGAACCAATCTAGCATGACTGCGATATCCAAACCTACGAACAAGTATACTGTGGCTTTAAAGCCACTGCTCAACATACTTAACCAAGTGAACAACGGGTTTGACGATGCTGCAAGCTATTCCACATACGCTACGAAGCTTAGTGACGACAAGGGAGAGGCGATATTCCATATTCCCGATCTGAGAGTGTTCTCGGAGCCCGGCGAGTTTTTTGAGTGTCCATATTGCAGCACGACACAGAGGTTCAATGGCCAGAATGGGTGGAAGTAAGACCTTTCGATGGCGAGACAATAGCAGGGCAATCACACTGACTCTGGTACAGGGCGCACGTCTTCGACGACATCCGACCTTTTGTCTGTACGTTCAAGCAATGCGACATGCTTATGTTTGTCGACCGAAGAAGCTGGTGGGATCACGAGATGAAGCAGCATCGCCGCCGGTGGCCCTGTCCATTGTGCAAGCTGGCGACCTATTCTGACGAAGAGAGTCTATCTACGCACTTGCAAGCGGAACACTCTGAAGGGATGTCTATCGATCAGATGACTCTTTATCTTGCTACGAGTGCCTGGCTGCCTGAGAAAATATCTGCAAAGTCATGTCCGCTCTGTGACTGGGATACAGAGTTGCGCCCAACCAACATGCATGTGCCAGCATCGTCAGCAGTCATGGTTACATCGTCACAATTCATGCGACATCTCGGGCGTCATCTGGAACAGTCAGCACTGTTCACACTCCCGAGAATGTACGAAGAAGAACATGATACAGCAGACTCGGTACACGCCGCTGGAGGTTCGCAGTCCACTCGACTGTCTCAAACAGGATCCAGCGTCCGATGGGGTACTCCGAGCAGCGGATCGTTGGCATCGTCCAGCGTCCGTGATACGCCTGAGGGCTCAAGCAGAGCAGAGCCCAATATGGCACCATTCGTGCCATACAATAAGGGTGACAATATTCAGGGAGAAGAGACACAACTAGTCCACCCGAAGACGTATCATGCCCCAGCAAGCGAAGACGTGGCCATCTCACACTCTATCTTCCTCGATATAGCGAACCAAGCTTTAACTTCAGGGACATCAAAGGCCCATCAACCCCTCGAAGGCATCAGTGGCCATACGAACCAGACATACAATCACCAGGGTGGGGCTTCATCGTATACTTGGACACAAGGGGATATGCCTCCGTTCATCACAGATTGGTTTCCCCGGACATCGGCAGCGCAAAGTTTCGCGGATAAGGACATGTGGCGTGTTTCTCCACCGTCGCCCTCGATAGCGGTCTCTCAAGGGGTCACCGCTGATGCAGGTGCACCAACCAGGCGACCGAACCCACAAGACGATCAGTGGTCCTCTCGAGATAGCGACCGTGGCTCCATGAGTTCAATGACGGTTGAAATAGCTGCATCTTGGCCATGTCGCCAGGAAGGTTGCGCGAAGATCTTCAATACTCGTGCCGCGTGGGCGAAGCATGAACGTACGCACGCTGACCCAATAACTCGTCCACATAGGTGTACGCGCTGCGAAAGGAGATTCTACTATCCCAATGACTTACGTCGTCATTATCAGGCGAAGCATGCAAATGAGAATCTCGAGGACCTACATACATCTATAACTGGTGAGTGGGCAGCTGCAGATACTCCCCATGGCTCGGATACAAAGCAGATAGCAGGGGGAAAAGTCGCGTTGTCCACACCCCCAAAGCTAGTTGGAGAAGGATCCGACGCATTGCACTTGGGCCGCGGTCTTGGTGGTTCGCAATCCTCCCATCGACCACCTTCCAACGGCAGCATCAGTGTGTCTCACGATCTAGTGGAGCATGAACAAACACACTCTGTAAAGAGCCGCCCACATATATGCCGCTACTGTCTCACAGAATTCAAGAGCCCTAAAGATCTAAGTCGTCACGAGAAGATCCACGATCAGCGAACGACCAGATATACGTGCAGAGTCGGGGATTGTGGGAAGACATACAAGCGTACCGGAACTCGAGACAGACATGAACAGGCGAAGCATGCAACGGAGAGCCTCGAGCACTTGTACATTCCCTCACTTGTGGTAGAGCAGGGTTCGCCACGTGGATCATGGTCAAATAGACGCAACGACCCGCCGACCAATTCCGAGGGCAAATATATCTGCAACTATTCCAATGAGTGCAGTGCTCTGACGTTTGATCGCAAGGTTGAATGGAGGTAAGCGTCAATCTTTCGCCCTAGTCTTCAAGATGTCAATGCTAACATCCAGTGTCACGTCAGTAAACATATGGATAAGCATGACAAGCCATTCCGGTGTTCAGATCCACTTTGCGCCAATCTCCAAGGGTTCACTTATTCCGGAGGACTATTACGACACGAACGTGAGGTGCATAACAAGCATGGCGGTCCCAAAGAGCAGTTTATCTGTGCAATCGGGGACTGTAAGCGACATTCCGGCAAGGCCTTCACACGAAAGGAGCATTTCCTGGAGCATATGCGCCGTGTCCACAAAGACCAAGACCAGGATCTCCAACCTTCCGATGCTTCGGGTAAAACGGAGACATGGAAATAACATACCCCAGCGCTAGATTGCTGCATGACGCAAATTGACGAGCGTGCAAAGAAGTCTGGACCTTGAAAGCCCCCTTCCTCCCTAGCCCACCTCCCAGCGGAATCATAGGCTGTACAGCTGCTTCACCTTGCATTAGTCATGTCCCAGCAGTAACGAACACGGCGTTCAGAATTCTGGCTATATCTTGATCTGCTCAATCTAAGACCGCCACGAGGCACATCAGTACCTGACTCTACCCACCACACACTCATGCCTCTTTCATGGAAGGGGCCTGTTGTAGCAGGATCTCATTGTACATGTCATGCCGCTTAGGTGGATGGGGCATGTTGTGGCGGTAGCATAACCCATGCTAGACATGAGGATGTCAGGAGGGGGCAGTTGTAGCGGGATACCATTGTCTTTGTATGCGTGGATGCATGAGTAGGGAGAGACATTCCCATATGTCAATTGGATCGTTGAAATGTAGTGCTATACACTCGATTGGTCTCAAGGACAAGTAGGCAGGCAGTGGTGGAATCCGACCTCATACGCTCGTCATGTACCATACCATACCATACCATACCGTACCATACCATTCCATACCATACCGTACCATACCACCTGCTTCGATCCAAGAAAGAGGAACATCAAACATGAAATGTTGCACGTAGCTGAACGGGCCGGACAATAAGCAGTAATAAGCTACTTACCACATGTGCTATGTGCATTGACGCGGGCGGACGGTGCGTACAATCAATCTACCGAGCACCAAAGATTCAGACGTTCATAAGGTAGGGTGAGGTAAGGCACAGGTATCGTACATCATGTACCTTATACACGTACATGATGGCAGGAATGAACTTGGACTTGAACTTGTACTTGAAAAAGTTGATTTCATACATCCTCTCCTATTCATGCTCTCTCAAAATCAAAAGTTCATCTCGCAATCGATATCCGCTAAGCTGTAAACCACAGTACCACCTTGGATGATAGCACGAAAACCCAAAAAGCCTCCGTTGCTCATCAATTCGAACTCGACTCGACTCGACTCGCTTCCACGCAGCTCTGACTCTAATCTATCCGCATTCCTAATATTCTTCCATTCGCAGAAGCAAAAACGCAAAACAGAAACACGCATCTCATCCTCCCAAACCCAAACCATAACCAGGATCCTGGATCAAAGACGCCGTAAACAAAAACGATAAACAACGCTAGAACGCCGCGCATGCATGCCATCTGAACAGTGTGTAATGTGTATGTGTATCAGCAAGAGCAAAGAAACTCAAAGGCAAACGTTCCATCCGAGTGCAGAAAGATAAAGACAAGAACGAAGAGCATGGGTAGAGTCGCTAGAACGCAGCATTGTATAACAAAAACAGGCAGAGAACAGAAATTAGGGTGTTGAGCATCAAATCCGAAGGGCTTGAGGTCCACGCGAGGAGGTCATGGTCGATTCGGTGTAGCAGGATGACCTTGCGTCTTGTCATCAGATCGTACATGTCGTGAGCTGAGGTGGGGCGAGGCGAAACACCACGTGACCTTAGACAAAAATTTCCATCATGACTGCGCCGTAAAGCGTCACGTTTATGGTGGATCCGTCGACGCCAGGACCTGGTCCTTCCACAATGGAAGGCAAGTGGCGAGGCGCAAGCGTACGATCTCAGTCAGGTTCAAATCCCTGGCTTCGACGAGGAAGCATGGTGAAGATCTCAGAGTCGACAAGACCGTCGGGACAGTACTCCAACTCGAGGTGCGATCGTTGATGCAGAGCTCTGGTCTGGCGACAATGCTTGGCAAGTATAGAGCATGTCTATGGTGGTCCATCAAGGTCGAATGGCCGGCCTCGACCAAAAAGGAATGGTGAACATTATAGAGCAGACCTCATTCCTAAAAGGTACTCCACACCATCCCCTCGGAGCGCGCCATACTGCCCACGCGAGCATCTTCCTGCGCCCTCCTTTGCCCGGGAATCGGCAAGCTGGGCACCGCCGTGCCCTCGGAGCTCATCGAGTCGGCCATGCTGCTGGCGCGCGAGTGGCGGAGTTTCTTGATGACGCGCCACTCGGCCCAACACGGATCGCAGGCGCGCTCAATGGAGCCCTTGGGGTGGTAGCGGGCGTTCTGGTCGAGGGGCACGCGACGCTGGCTGTGGGCGTCGCAGATGATGTCGCCGCAGCGCCGGCAGTGGTGGCGGCGCAGGAACCAGGTGAAGGCGACGTGGCAGACGGCGCAGTCACGGGCGGCGCTGTCGGGCTTCCAGTGGGCATCTGTTGGTTGGCCGGTCACATCGCCAAGTTCTTGGTCGAGACTCTCGCTAGCGGCACGACTGAGGCCTCGACGGAGAATGGCCAGATCGGAGGTCTCGTCCAGCCCGGCGTAGTTGACAGCGGTGTCGCTGGTGGAAGTTTGGAGGGCAGCCGCCTTGGCGCCATCGAAGCTGCTTTCGTTGCTTGAAGGAGGAGTGTCGGGCGCTCGTGGTCGGCCAGGGATATCGGTTGGTCGTGAGGCAGGTTCCGTAGGACGCAGCGCGGCGGGAATATACATGGGATTCCGCGGTTGTCGCAATTGGCGGACCATGTGGGATGAGTGGATGGTGGTGGGGGAGATGTTGTTGGAGGGTGGGGTTTGCGACATGGTCTTGGTGGGAAAGCAGTAGAGTGAAGCGGATTCCGGTGGGGATGGTCCACTGGGAGGGTTCATGTAGTAGTTGCTGGTGGGGAGGGGTTGTGACGGCATGTTCATGGTAGCCATGGTGGTATCGTTATGTTGAGGAGACTGACAGAGACCGGACCTGAGGATTGCAGACCAAGTTCATCGAAGTGTCGTCCAAATTAAGTGCTTTCGAAGGATGCTGGATCGTTGGTTGATCGTGGTGTAGCAGTGGGGGTGGCTGCTAAAGTTGGGGGAGAAGTGAAGGAGGAAGAGGATTGCAGTCCGAGCGGGCGTTGAAGTGATGTCTCTCACGCTTCAACGTCAGGCCACTGACTGCGGCTCCCGATTGTCGTGTCTCGTCGAGGCGGTCAGTATGCACCCCGGTTCCTGGATCGCAAGTCCCGGCGGTCGAGCGAGCCAGCAGGGGGTGATATTGGTCGGAACAGACGACAGGGCTGGGGTGGTGGAAAGATAAGAGAGCAGAGGTGGTACTGTATGTGACGCGCGCCGAGCGATATGCTGTTGGGCTTATCGATCGTCGAGGACTCGCCGGAAGTGGATGAGATTGAGGCAGAGAAGAAGGGTCTGGTCTCTGCGGGTTGCGGGAAGCGCGGTCGACGGATCCTGGTGGGAAGTATGTACTGTATGTATAGGATTGGATTGTGCGAGACGACGGATTGACTGGAGGTCGTCGAGGTCAGTGTCGAGATTACGGCGAGGAGGTGGAAGGTGGATGGACAGACAGCAACAACAGCAGGTTGGTGGGGTTCGAAAGGGCGAGGTCGAGGTCGAGGACAAGATGCAGGTGGAGAGGAGGACAGGCTTACATGAGAAGAGCAGCGGAGACGGTGAATGGACAGACAGGCAGTGCTGGGTCGCAGCGAGAGTTCGGCGACGACCAGGTTTAACGCAGACTACGACTCTCGAGACCCACCGGCCAGCGACTGCTTCAGGTAGGCACTCGCGTGTTCGTCGACTACTCGGCCTTGACTCGCCACCGTTGAACGAGACGAGCACTACCAGAAGATGGACTCGCCGGCGGAACTAGTGGCCAGCGCTTGTACGCGGCTGAAGGGTGGACATGACCTGATGCTGGTCGAACATTCAGCTGCCGGTGTACTGCAATTGAAAAAGCAAATAATAATGCTTCGATCAGATATACAGCAACATCCAGCGTTCCAAGTGAATAGTAGAATAGATACCGTCGAACAATGACGGAACGGTGGGAGAGACGACGTTTGGCATGCGTCAAGGTATCGTATCGCCGGGAATCCTCGTCTCTGCAGTCCCTGTCGTGCTAAACCCTACCGGGCGGTGGACATCGTCCAGATTGACGACCAACTCGCGCGCTGATTGGTGTCGATGCAGCTCTTATCTTTCGCCAAGTCCTGCACGAAACGGGACTGCAGCAACGACATCATATAAGCTTTGCGCGCTTGACTGCATCCAGACGGTGGCTTGCGTCTTCTCACATGCCAAACGGCTTAGTCTCGACCTGCCCAGTCCCATCAATTTCCTGCTCTGCGCTTGGCGAGGGATGCGATCTGCCGAGCAGTGGATCGTATAACGTACTGACTACTGTAGTTAACAAGCGACGGCAGTGTGAAAGGAGCATCATCAATGCTACAGAGTCACTGCTAACGATTATTGCTTTGTACTTATACATTCAAGACAGCACCGCACTTCAATGCCTTTGATTGCACGAGCATACGACATGAACCATGTCCGCATCTATAGCCGGCACTCCCCGAAACCTGGAGATCCGTGGTTTCCGACCGTAAGAGTATGTGTATCCTGCTCTCCTTGCCGTCTACCCTCCTAACAACACAGCATGTGAATGAGCTGCAGTGCAGGTACATGTATCTGTACATCCACCTCATCGACCAGCCCGATCATCGATCATGGCGGTGAACCATGGTGTGGTGATGTGGTCTGGTATGATATAATATGATGCAGTCCATGTACTCTTGTTACATGCCACCACCATCTTCAACACGACCATGCGTGAGTCTGCGCCTCGATCGACAGCCGACTGCCGACGTGGCAGCAGCAATGTAACTGTGCGGTGTGGACGATACCCCAAACGTCTGCTACATTAAACGCTCGGCCTGTCAATCACTGGAGTCTAGAGTCAAGAATATAGACTCGGGTCTGGACCCTGCAGCAGTCGTGAATCTGCACGTGACTAACGGCTGTCAATCCCCGTCTTGTCTTCATGTGGATGAATCAGCAGAACACCTTCGATACTCATACAGATCATGAATGAGGCCGTGAATATGTACTCGGATTGCCCAGCTACACGTCACTTGTGTGAAGAGTACATGTACTTGTCACCCTTGTTCCTTGCACAAGATCAAGGATTAATATATCGGTCTGACCATCAACATACAATATCCGCGTACTGGTGTCGCGAACATGGCCCTCTCTCCACATCACATCGACGATAATGGCAAGGTTCGTCTCGCATTCTACGTCCACTATCACACGCTGGATGTATCAGGCGCAGCACTTGATCTACTACTGTCTCCACCGCCGCTCTCCTCTCTTTCTATCTTCTCTTTCCATCACCAGTCTTCTCAGTCTTATCCTTCTCACTCTGCCTGTCACAGAACAGCCCAATAAATATGTTGGCCTGATGGCTGCCTGAGATTCCCATCCACGGCCCAGATGCGGTCAGAGTCAGATGAACCCAATGGTCGACTCCAACTTCCGCCGAGGCAACTTTGTGCTTGTGCCTGGCCGGCTATACATCACCACTTGACCCTGTCTCCTCTTTCCACTGCCACTCCACTGCAGTTTCACAGGAGAGCGAGGTAGGTCTTCATGTGATGCTAGGCTACACTATTATCCTCCTGTCTATGAATCAGATCCTTCTTCTGCTTTGACACGTTCCATCATTCATTCTTGCTCGCTGCATCCTATCCTCCATTCATCTCCCATCATATCTACTCTGCGTCTCTCCACATTTGTTTCTCCGAGCAAACTCCCGGACCACTCGCCGCTTGTCCACGCGGGGCGGTCCCTCTTCCACATCCGCCGAGCAGCTCAGCTCCCGGCTGTACTGCTACATCCCTCCCTCCATCCACCACCATCCACTGCCGACCCTCGCTCGCCATGGAGGAAGTCGTCATTAGGCAGAAGCCGAGTCCGCTGCCTCTCTTCTCCCCCGAGCAGGACCGCATCAACACCGATCAATGGCGGCTGCTGCTCGCCCTTGCCGACGCCATCGTCCCCACCATCACCCCAGGCAATGGCAACAAATATCTGGTGCAGCCGCTATCGAAGGATGTCTACGACGCTGGAGTGGCTCGTCTGTCTCAAATTGCTGGCCGCGACAGTGCCGTGGTCGGTAGCTACCTCGATGAACGGCCATCCGCCAATCTCGAATTCAAGAACTGCATGACCCGGACGTTGAACATCAATCTCTCCAACTTCATGCTGAGTCAATTGACCATGGTCTTGACCACCATCAAGTACGCCCCTTCCTGTAGCCCTCATTGTGTCTCATCCTGACCATCCCACAGCACTCGCGCTGGCGCCCTCGTGCTCACCGGCTATGCCACACCTCTCTACGACCTCTCCATCGAAGACCGGCAGAAGCTCCTGCTGGGTTGGGCCAACTCACGCATCCCCATCATCCGCATGCTCTTTCGATCCATGACCACCCTCATCCGTCTCTCATGGATCCGCACATCGCCCACGCTCGGTCGCATCCTCAGTTACCCCCGAACCCCCGTTCATGAAGGTGTCGGCAAAGGCTTTCCCTTCCAGTTTCTGCAGATTCCTCCCTCCGCCTCGCCCGGCCCGGAAGTCGTTGAGGCAGATGTGGTGATTGTGGGAAGTGGATGTGGAGGAGCGGTCGCGGCCAAGACGCTGTCTGAAGCGGGTCTTCGGGTGTTGGTTGTGGACAAGAGCTATTACTGGGCCCCGGAACACCTCCCTATGTCGGAGGATGAGGGTGCCAATCACCTTTTCGCAAACGGTGGCATGTTGCAATCCGACGACACCAGTATTGTTGTGCTGGGTGGAAGCGCGTGGGGTGGTGGAGGAACCGTCAACTGGTCCGCTGGTCTACATACACAAGGATTCGTCCGACGCGAATGGGCGCAAAAGTTTGGTCTCAAATATTTCGAGTCTTCGGCATTTCAAAACGATATGGACTTCATCTGCGACCGGATGGGCGTGTCCGCAGCACACATCCCGCATAACAAGGGCAATCAAGTCTTGCTGGATGGATCGAGAAAGCTGGGCTGGTCGGCGAAGCCAGTCCCCCAAAACACTGGCGGCGAAGCGCACAACTGCGGATACTGCACGCTGGGATGTGGAAGCTGTGGAAAGAAGGGTCCAACCGAGACGTTCCTCCCAGATGCAGCGCGCGCGGGTGCGCATTTCATGGAAGGTTTCGATGTGCAAGAAGTCCTCTTCGCCGATGACAAGAAGGACGGAGACAAAGTGACGATTGGTGTCAAGGGTATTTGGACATCCCGAGACAGCAACCAAGGCGTCGCAGGATCCGACCGCTTGAAGCGCGAGGTGATCGTCAAGGCTCCTCGTGTGATTGTCTCCGGAGGAAGCTTGATGTCTCCGCTGCTGCTCTTACGATCCAACCTGAAGAACTCCCACATCGGACGACATCTCCACCTCCACCCAGTCTCCATCACCGGCGCCGTCTGGGACGAGGACGTTCGACCATGGGAGGGTCCCATCCTGACCACAGTGGTCAACGAGTTCGAGAACATGGACGGCGAAGGCTACGGCCCCAAACTCGAGTGCGTCACCATGCTTCCCGGCCTGTTTCTCCCCAACTTCCCCTGGCAAGACGGCCTGCAATGGAAAGAGTTCGCGGCCAAGATGCGCCGCATGACGGGCTACATCTCGCTGACCCGCGACCGCTACGGCGGCCAACTCTACCCCGACCCCGGCGACGGCCGCGCCCGCGTCAACTACTCGCCCAGCAAGTTCGACCGCGACCACATCCTCGAGGGCGTCGCGCGCACCGCCGAGATCCTCTACGTCGAAGGCGCCCGCGAGATCATCCCCTCGGTTCCCAACGTGGAGCCGTTCGTCCGCCCGCTCTCCATCGCCCCGGAAGCCACGCCCGCCCCCTCGATCAACGACCCGGACTTCGCCGCCTGGATCCAGAACCTCCGCAAGACCACCCTGCGCTCAGGCGACGCGACGTTCGCCTCCGCCCACCAGATGGGCACCTGCCGCATGGGCACCACCCCACACAACAGCGTCGTCGACCCCACCGGCCGCGTCTGGGGCACACAGGGCCTGTGGATCTGCGACGCCTCCGTCTTCCCCAACGCCAGCGGCGTCAACCCCATGGTCACCACGATGGGCATCAGTCGCGGCATTGCGAGGGGGATTGCGGAACAGGCTGGTCTGGGCGCACGGGTGGTGGCGCGGTTGTAGTCTGAAATGGTAAAGAAAGGAGGGAGATGCAGGAGGAAGAG
Organism: Microcyclospora tardicrescens; assembly: GCA_003012245.1. NCBI lineage: Eukaryota > Fungi > Ascomycota > Dothideomycetes > Capnodiales > Microcyclospora > Microcyclospora tardicrescens. The sequence continues at coordinate 494 of PXOE01000302.1, read as the reverse complement.
ATGATGATGACCTCGTACATGAAAGGGGCCAAATCTTGCAAAATCTATGGAACGGCCGTTGGTTTGTATTCATCAATTTGCCGTTTTGTTGGTAGCTGTACACTACAATATATCGTATGCTATACTTGACTACCTTTCACCCCATTCTGAAAAAACAGTACCTGTAGAAAGATAAGAGACGAAAGAGGGTTTTGAACTCATCGACTGACTTCCAACATGGAGCGTCTGAGGTGCAAGGGAAGTTGCTGGTGCTGTGTGATAATCATCAAATATCCACTATCTAAATGTCCATTGCATTCGCACCTTACCTTGGATGCTGTTCAATCCAGTCGGATGCTCTACATGCTACGTAAGTACTGTATGGGCCCACCTACATATAAATCATTAGAACTCCGATCCTACCCAGACGGGATGTAGGTACATTTAGGCGAGTCTGAATAAGAGTGTGGGTATCGAGTAAGAGGGAGAGGAGGAGGAGGAGACAGAGAAGGAGG
>PXOE01000300.1:0-21935 GCA_003012245.1 Microcyclospora tardicrescens | reverse complement strand
TAGTAATTGTTAATATAGTATTATTAAGTTTATAGACCTTCTACTAATCTTACTAGTCTATAACCTCTATAATAATCTCTTTAAGTAGGGTCCTAATCTTCCTCTAGTTACTAGTTAACAATATAGAGCTACTTAAGCTATAGTTTAATACTAGCCTTCAATTATTAACTTCTTAAGAGTATGTAAAGATATCTAAAATAATAGCTAGATTAAATAGATATATACTAGTTTTACTCTATATAGAAAGGATGTTGTAAGGCCTCTTTCCTATATAAAGTAAGGTTAAAGTTACATGTCTCTAGTCTTAGCATAAAGCGACACTTTAGTGCGCGACCTACGCACCTTGTACGCTTTATAGATTATTCTTAGTAGTAACTATATCGTACTATTACTCCCCTATTTCTATGTACTACGCTATTCTTTAGCATCTAGAAGCTACGCTCTAGTAGTCTATTACTACCCCTTACAATTATAATCCATCTTTTAAGGAACATAGCCTAGTATATAGGATGAAGGACATTTAGAAGATAGAAGGGCATAGTATCTATAAAAACCCTATAGAGACAACTACGAGCGACACTATACAAGACGCGAGCGCGACGCTAGAAGAGCGCTTATACATCGCGTAGGAAAAGTAGGATCGTCTTATTATGTAACAAGAGCTGTAGAGGGTAGAGGAAGAAGTAGCTATACTTAAGAGAGACAATAGCATCCCTAATAGCCTCTCTAATCATCTCTAAACTAGCTTAGCTATTACTACACTAAGATCCTTAGAACTTACTCTAAGTTTAGTAGGAAGCGCCGCATAGTCGCTACACAAGCGCGCGACTAGCGACAAAGAAGATAATACACAACCGTGTTTCAAAAAGCGGGACACTAAGCTAAAGGACTTAGATAAATACTATAGTAAGAGCATTAAGGAATATCGTAACTACATGCGCGATGTAGAGCTTACTACTATAAACGCTCTAGAAGCCTTCCCTATAGAAGAAAACCTTATTACTTAGGCTATGCAGTTTCTTAAGGGAGACCTAAAAGAAACCTAGTAGTCGGAGTATAAGCGACTAAAGAGCATAGGTGTCGCGCTTAACTAGGAACACTACAAGGCATTTCTACTAGATATCTAGGCAGACCTAGTTAATCGTAGTATAGAGGTAAGCTAGTAATACAAGAAAGCAGAGCAACAAGAGGGCTAATCTATAAGGGCCTTCGCTACCTTTCTTAAGACACTAGAAGCGCAGCTCCCTCTATACACCGAGGCGCAACATGTGCAGTACCTGTTTATAGGAATAAGGCTAGAATTAAGGGCTTCTCTCTCTAACCATATAGTAATCCCTAACATAAGGGAGAAATTAATTGCTATTGCAACTACTATAGAGACAAACATGCGCTACACTAGAGGCGCACAATTAGGACACAGTCGCATAACTAGAGAGTTACACTGTAGTCCTCGAGTCTCCTAAAGGACTCGAGGGAGTAGTAAATCGACGTACCCGACTCGCGCGCGCGACGAGTGTTGTGTACTAGAGCCGCGCAAGTATAATAACAATACAGCTATAGCACCTAAACTAGGTACTTATTAGACCTATAGAGAATTAGGTTACATCTCCCCTAACTGTCTAAAGAAGAGGAAGGGTAGAAATCCTAATAGGACCCCTATTAACTATGTTAAGGTAGGAAAAGCCTAAGCGCTTTACAAAGTATAGCCAATATGCAGCGTAGGGTAATCGAAAAATTATTAGCTATAGAACATAAGTATAGCGCGCAACGCGCGCATAGTAGCGAGACCGCACTTACAGCCATCCTTAATCCTAGTGCAGCTATTACCCTAATTAATTAAGGGACAGTAGTAGACCTTAGTCTTAACCTAATCTCTAGCGACCTTCCTACACTAGGATAGATAGACAGCGAACGCAAGCATTGTTACGCTATGTACGAGATGCGCGTGCGAATAGTAGACAACCATAGTACGTAGCGCGACATAGACTTCGTAGCATATAGGGTGGACTATAAAGGAAGCGCTCTACTACTAGGCATGCACACCCTCTACAAATATAGTGTTAACCTAGACTGTCTAGCTTAGACCTTCAGATATAGGCTAAGTAGTAAGGAAGACATCTAATATGTAGAGGTAGAAGACTTTAACATAGACGAGGCAGTATTCCTTAGGCTCGTCGTTACTAATACACCTATAGTATAAGTGCACGCGACAAGCGACGTACTTCTACTAGAACTTGCAGAGAATGTAGAAGTGTTTAATAGCGACAAGGCATCCTTATTACTATCGCATCGATAAACAGACCATCGAATCGATATTATAGAAGGTAAGAAGCCTCTATATAGACTACTATATAACCTGTTAGAGCGCGAACTGCATCTATTACGCGAGTATCTTAAAGAGAATCTTGTAAGCAGTAGGATACGCTATAGCTATAGCCTAGTAGAGGCCCTAATCCTGTTCGTTCCTAAGAAGAATAGCACTCTTAGACTATGTGTTGATTATCGTAGTCTAAATGTAGTAACTATTAAGAATAGGTACCTACTACTATTAATTGTAGAGACACTCGATCGCTTATTAGGCATATATTACTATACAATCCTTGATCTTTGAGAGCCCTACTATAGGATTAGAATCAATCCTAGAGATAAATGGAAAATAGCCTTTCGTACCTACTATAGGTACTTCGAATACCTAGTAATACCCTTTGGACTTACAAATACACCTACGACCTTCTAGTCGCACATTAATCGTGCGCTAGTAGGGCTACTAGATACTATGTGTATAGTCTATTTAGATAACATCTTAATCTTTATGTATAGCGAGGATATTGCGACACACTAGCGCGCGATTAATAAAGTACTTAAGAGACTTAAGTAATACAAACTATATGTAAAATTGTCGAAATGTACCTTCGCTATAAAGGAAGTATCGTTCCTAGGCTTTATTATAAGCACTAAGAGAGTTACTGCAGATGCCTCTAAGGTAGAGACTATTACTACCTAGCTAGAGCCTAAAAGCATAAAGGAACTATAGACATTCTTAGAATTCTCGAATTTCTATCGAAGGTTTATCGCAGGTTACGCGCGCATTATAGCGCCTCTTATAGACCTACTTAAAGGAAGCAAGGCTTTTAACTAGAGTAGCAATACTTAGGAAGCGTTCGATAGGCTTAAGACTGCCTATTTAACTACGCCTATTATGCGCTACTTTAACCTAGCGCGCAAGATCTACATCGAAATAGATACATCTAGATTTACGATCTCTAGTATCCTCTTATAGCTGTTTAAGGATGACTAATAGTACTCTATTGCCTTTGTCTTAAGGAAGCTTTAAGAAGTAGAGAGAAATTAGGAAACTTATGATTAAGAGCTATTAGCTATTATGTACGCTTTTAAAACATAGCGATATTATATCGAAGAAGCAAGCTTCTATGTAGATGTATACACTAATTATAACAACCTACGTAGCATACGCGCTGTATAGAAGCTTAACCCGCGTTAAGCACGCTAGGCGGTTTACCTAGTAGCGTTCGATTTTAATATCTATTACACTACTAGAGTTAAGAATCCTGTAGATAGCTCTTCGCGAAGGCCTAATTACTATACTAAAAACCAAGCTATATAGACATTGTTACTAACATTACAAAGAAAGCTAGTAGTAATAGCAGAAATCTAGACGATGTCTAAGAGTAGAGTACAAGGATCTACGCCTAAGTAGAGCTCGGTTGTAGATAGTAAGACACTAGTTGCACACCTATATAGCGCATTAGCGATGAACCTAGCTACTAGCGCTACTAGTTGCGAACAGTATGTACTACGCTATAAAGCACGTGTGCTTATAAGCGAACTTACGAAGGATGATTCTAGTATTAGTGTGAATAAGATCCTTGCAGCTTAGTAAAGAGACGCCTTTATAATAGGGCGTAGGTCGTACGCAACGTTAGCGTAGAAGCATTGTAGTAAGGGTAACCCTACATAGAGGATTAACTAGAATGACCTTTTAAGATTTAAGGGCAGAATCTATATGCTACTAGAATCGAGTATTTAGTAGGAGCTCTTAAAGCAGCACTATAACTATATTATAGCTAGCTATTTCGGCGCAAGTTGTATATACGACCTTCTTGTAAGAAGCTATTATTAGCAGAACATATGCAATAATGTAGACGAATATGTTCGTACATGTGCTATATACTAACGAATGAAGGTCGAAAGGTAATTACCTTATAAAGAGCTAAGTTCCTTACCTATCTCTTTACAACCATTCTTAGAATTAACTATAGATTTTATTATAGGACTACCTCTAGTAAAGCGCAACAACTACATATATAATACGATCCTTATAGTAGTCGACTACTACTTAAAGATAGCTCGATATATCGCTATAAGGAAGGATTAGGATGCAAATAACCTTACAAAGCAGTTTTTTAATGAAATCTGTTATAAATAGAGAGTACCTTAAGGTATTAAAAATAATCGAGGCCTAATCTTTATATTAAGGTTCTAGAAGGAAATCTACTTCTAATTGTAGGTTAAGAGGCGTTTTAGTACTACTTTCTACCTATAGAGTAATAGACAGACTAAAAGGCAGAACTAGACGCTTAAGCACTACCTGTACTACTACTACGTAGTAGAGTAGAGCGACTAGATAGACTTAATACCCTAAGCTGAATTCTGCTATAATAATTCAAAACATATAAGTACTAGATAGAGCTCTTTCTTTATTATCTATAGTACATATGCAAACATAGAAGATACCTCTAAGAATAGAGTTATAGAGAGGGAGGTACCTATAGCTATAGCAAGAATTGAACACATACGTAATATATATAAATCTCTCGAAAAATATTTGCAAGTAGTATAGGAACATTAGTAGAAATAGTTTAATTAGAATTATAGACCTATGTCCTTTAAGTAAGAGGACTTAGTGTTACTAAGCACTAGAAACCTAAAGCTAGTATTACTAACCTGCAAAATGTTACCTAAATTCGTAGGACTATTTAGAGTGTACAACATAGTTAGTACGCAAGCCTATTACCTATAGCTTATACTAAAGTATCGCATCTATAATGTGTTCTATGTAGGACTACTTAAGCTATTCTACTAGAGACCTAGGGATCCTAAGCTAGATATAGAGGCACCTACATTAGTAGATAACAAAGGTTAGAAGCAATAGGAGGTAGAAAAGCTCCTTAATCGGCGAATTTATAAGGGAAATAGATAGTACCTAGTACAATGGAAAGAGTACTCTAAGGTATAGAATACCTAGATAAGTAGCGATAAACTTAATAGTACAAGTAAGTTACGCCTCGAGTACAATGCTAGACTAGACAACACTAGAAAGACTAGCTAAAATAATAAAGGCACACCTTAGAGAGGTAGACTAAGAGGAAGGCTAAGGAAGTTACTATAGGTTGTTGTTACGAAGCTGCGATACCCGAAAACGACTGTTATGCGCACGACTAGTGTACACCTTACGACACACCTTACCTACTAGCGTTACCTTAATACAAACAAGGCAGCAAAAGCTCGATCCTAGGTACTGCCTCTACAAGACTAGACAACGAAATACGCGCGCCCTATCTATATACATTAGGGTATTTATAGACACATCTAGTAGACACAAAATTAGAGAAGATAATAATCAAATAGCATAGTATTTAGCTCTAGCTAGCATAACTACTTGTATAGAATATAAGCTACCTAAACGCTAACTATTAGAGAGCTAGGTGCAGACCTAGTGTTCTACATGCGCTTCTTATAGATGCTTAGGCATTGTTAAAACTACTAAAATCCTTACTCCTATTATTAGTAGGGTCCTTACTGTAGTTAGTAGTGCTACTACCTTCCTTATTACTTCTAGCTGTGTTTCTAGGGGTTCTAGCACCTAGTAGACCTAACTCTTAACGCGTACATGTAGTAGCGATAGAGTAGGTAACGATCGGAGCCTTAGCAGCAGCGTAGCGCTTAGCTAAACAGTTTATAGTCTTAGTTATCTATTTACAGTATTAGCATTGTGCGAGCGATATGTGTGCATAGGGCAAACTTACGCTAAAGAGCGTAGCGTTTAAGTTACCTAGGCTATTATTAATAGCGATGTTAGAGGCGATTAGGCAACGCGTGTTCGCGTTACTAGTACGCTGCTTAGCTAGGATTAGGCGCAAGTAGTCTATACTAGTAGTAGGGTTCCTAGTAGCTGCATTCACCTACTAGCCCTAGCGTGCTACACTTAACCTAAGCGCCTAGAGCGAGATAGTAGCGGCTTTCTAGGCATGCGCAAGCTTTAAGCCTATACGCTAGACAGTAGGGTCGTCCTTGCCTCTAGCACTATTAAGAGTAGTAATAGCTCTGTTATATCTTCTACAAAGGTTGTATAGACGCTTGTAGCGTCTATATATCTTAGAAGAAATCTATTCGAACAATTAGTAATACACCTACGCGACTTATAAAGGAAAAACTTACTAAACTATAGCTACGATAGCTAGACACACAGTGCTTATACCTAGCTTCCTTAGGCTTGTTATAGAGCTTGCTCTGCTTAGTAATAGTAGAGAAGCACCTAGTATAGGTGAAAATTTAAGGCTTAGGTGTGTCCTTATGTAGGTCGGCATCGCGCTACATAAAAGGCTCTACGCGATTAAGCTAGCGCTTACTAATATACTTAGGGAGACTAAAGATTATAATAGGTAATAAGATGCTAGTATACTAAACGTGTGTATAATAGGTGTAATAATAGTAATGCAGGTGTATTACAAATAGATAGAAGAATGTACTAAACAATTAGAAGATATAATAATATTATAGAAAGGAACTTCCTAGAAGGAAGTTTAAAGTTATAAATATAATAACAATAACATTAGCTCTACTATTAGCATAATACGCATTATATCTATATACTATAATAATAATATATTTAATATAGTAATGTGTATTATAGCCTTATAACGAGGTTTAGAATATATATATATAGACTATAGGTATTGTAGATATTAAGGAGACTATTAATATAGAGGTATATAACAAGCGATATAGATGTAGTAGCCTATAGGCTTAAGGAGGTCTATTCTAGCTATAGACTTAGGCATAAGGCTTATTAAGGAACTATTAGCTATATATATATGTAAGGCGCGATCATAAAGCGCATTGCACTCTATATGTGTACTACTCTTGTAGGCCCGAACTACTCCCTAAGGACTCTAATATAGCGAGCTTGTACTAAGTAAACAGCTGTTATACCTGTATATAATAAGCGTTTAGGAGACAACCGACTACTACTTCGATCTTAGCTATTGTAGCTACAGAATCACTATATAGAAGACCTCTCTTATCCTAGGGACAGGATCTAGGGGGGAGGTAAGTTGTAAGGCCCCTTTCCTACATAAAGTAAGGTTAAAGTCATGTGTCTCTAGTCTTAGTATAAAGCGACACTTCGGTACGCGACCTATGCGCGGGTACACTAGGCATTCTTCCAGTTCGGCGGAAGACAATACTGGCTTAGGGTGACTTGCAAGGCGATGACGGCAGCCCCGAGTCGGGATGTTGTAGTACTCGTGCTGCGGCGATCTCATGGCAATGCGGGTACAAAGAATCAGCTCGATGCTTTCGCCCACCGAGTCCCGCGACACTCACCGTGACAGCTTGCTCCAGACACCTCCGAAATGGCAATACTATCCATTATAGCAGCGCAACGTCTCGATTCCAGAGGAAAGCCGACAGTGCAGGTAGACCTCACCACCTCAGATGGCACCTTCCGCGCCCTGGTTCCCTCCGGAGCCTCCAAAGGCGACTACGAGGCCGTCGAGCTACGGGATGGCGACCTTGCGGCCTTCCAAGGAAACGGCGTGACAAAAGCCTGCTACAACATGGACCAAGTGCTCGGACCCCAGATCATTGATAGCAGCTTGAATCCAGCGCACGACCTCAAGAAGATCGACGAGCTGATGATCAAGCTCGACGGCACTGCAGACAAGAGCAAGCTTGGAGCCAACGCCATCTTGGGAATCAGCATGGCAGCGGCAAGGGCTGGAGCAGCAGCGAGGAAACTAGAGCTCTATGAATTCCTCGCCGAAGAAAGTGGCTCCTCGACAGACGAATACGTTCTGCCTGTCCCTTTCATGAACGTTCTGAACGGCGGTGACCACAGCGGAAACTCCATGGCATTCCAAGAATTTATGATCGCTCCCGTTGGAGCTTCTTCGTTCGTCGAAGCAGTCCAATGGAACGCTGAGACGTATTCGGTCCTGAAGGGACTTATCGAGTCGAAATATGGAAAAGCAGCGATCGGTCTAGGCGACGAAGGCGGATTTGCACCTCCCATAACCCATCCGGAGGAAGCGTTGGATCTGCTTGTCGAAGCGATCGCAAAAGCTGGGCATGAGGGCAAGATCAAGATTGGAATCGACCCAGCCTCGCAATCATTTTTCCGGAGCGGGAGCTACAATCTCGGATTCAAGGCTCAAAAAGACAACATCGTCAGCCCCGCGGAGCTCGGGTCATTGTACCGTCAGCTGCTCGAGAAATACCCAATCGTGCTTCTGGAAGATCCCTTTGGTCAGGATGACTGGGCCGCTTTTACAGAGTTCTCGAAAGGCTGCAACGTTGAACTCGTGGGAGATGATCTTCTTGCCACAAACATCAACCGAGTCAAGATTGCAGTGCAGAAGAAGGCCTGCAACAGTATGCTCCTGAAGGTCAACCAGATAGGCACTGTAACCGAAGCCATCGCAGCGTAAGATTCCTTCTCCTCCGCCTGTACTGAAGCGTGACTAACATTTCAATCTTCAAGCGGCAAAGAGGCATACTCTGCGGGTTGGTCTGTGTTTGTGTCGCACCGTTCAGGCGAGACAACTGACGACTTCATTGCTGATTTGACTGTGGGTATAAGAGCAGGGCACGTCAAATCGGGAGCACCTGCACGAGGAGAGCGCGTGGCGAAATACAATCGATTGATGGACATCGAGGAGACTTTGAAGTATCGTGGCGAAAAGAGCACATATGCAGGTGGCAATTTCCGCTTCTCTTATCGTTAATGCGTATGTAGGCTCTGCGGCGTAAGCAACTTCATGTATGATGTATGCAGTAGATGTCCGAGCGAGATACACTCTTCGATTCTGTTCTTTTGCTGTTCGGAGTGATATGTGCAAATTCGGAGTGTTAAAGATATGTGCAAACCGGTGTAAGACCGTCTGCCGAGATGTTGCCGTACCTATTTCAACTTGCACAACTTGGAGTATCGAAGCCCCTCGTCCACTGCAAGGACCCCATGATGACTGTTATGAGTCCTACGCTCGTGGAAATACTGCAAACACCATAGATGTACGCATGGGTCAAACGCAGAGTGTCCAATTCGAGGACCCACGTACTGACCGTCGTCAAAGCACCACAGAACCCGTCCATGATGCCCTGCAACGCCTGACAGCTGATATAAGCTGCCTCAACCGAGGACGCCTGCAGATCATAGCACATTCCCAACACGCACGTCCCCAGGATGTTAGCAGTGAAAGTACCAAGGGGAAAGGCCGATACTAGCCTGTTCATGCGTAGTGAGAGCTGAAATCGAAGCAGACACCCAAACGGTGCAAAGGCCAAGGCGAACAACGCCTGTCCCCGCCAGGCATCCTGAACGGGCCAGATTGTCATTAAGACGGCTCCGAACCAGCAGCCAAACCCCAGGAAGACAGTGAGGGGATTCATGATTCGGCTGGCATTCCAGACCGGAACCTTCTCCGCTATGCGCGCCAATGAAGTTGCTAGGTGAGCTCCGAAAATGAGCGCAAGGATACTCAAGCCAATTTCCAAGGTCAAAATGGCCAACACTGCCATGACGCTATCGCCAGCCGGCCGCGATCGTGACAATGTCGTTGTAGTCTGAGTAGAAATGTCTGCATTGTCGAGGTTGTTGGCAAGCGCGAGGAACGTATCGCGGCAAATGGACGCGAAAGATGTGAAAGACCCACAGAACCCGACGGTCAGGCCAACGTATGCGGGTACGCCTGCCCTGGCAGAGGCAAATGATTTTTGTGCCATCCCTTTCAGCTCCTTTTCTTTCGTCTCTTCGACTGTGTCGTCCGACGAGATACCTAATTTGCGCCGAGAGCTTTCCAACTGTTGCCTCCAGTGTTGCCGGAATAGCATGCGATCTTCGCGAAGAAACCCCATGATCAGACTTCCCGCGAAATTGGCCCACAGGTCCGTGTTGGTAATGGCAGCGCCTGGGTAGATGGTCAAGGCGGAAATTCCAAGGCGAGCCAGTGTACCGAGCATAGAGTAGAAGACGAGATACGAGATGATGTAGAGCTGTGTGAGTCGCAACGATGTCGTTGGTTCAGTTGCGGATGTCTGAGGCGACCGGTTGTCCTCAGTCTCGTCAAGCCCTGTTGCACTTCTTTGGCTTTCCAGGTCCTCATGTTGATAAACGGAGTTTTCATTCGGGTTCTCGTCTGGGGCTGGCGCTGCGACTTCGTCGAGGCCGCCAAGCTCTTGAGTAAACTCGTCCGCTCGACTTCCCATGGTGATGACAATGCCGATGACAGATCACAAGAGGGAAGCATTCTAGGCAATCTATATAACGTAGCATGAAAGGGGTTGCCGACGCCATGATCGTCTTGCAAGGACGAAAGGACGACGCGACATGTGCTAGTTGTAGAGGGATACGATAGCGCTTCCGCAGTCCCCGCGGCATTGCCTTTATTCGTAGACCGCGCTTTACGCGTTACCTAAATTATACAGAGTCTAATAGTTAGCACTAGCAAAAGGACTAGCGTAATGAATAATAGCATAACAAGTATATAAAAAATCTTATTTGATTCTAGAATATTGTTTCTAACAGAGCTAGTAATAATTCTCTTATAGTTTCTTCTTATATAGCCTTATATACTACTATAATATTAAGATCTATTAAAGATTAGTTAAGAATATAGGGTGTAATTATAGAATTAGGTGTTAAAAAGCAGTACATTTACTATGTGTTTTATGGATTTATTATACAGATTAAAGTGTAAGAAATTTCTTGAATAGGTAGGTGTTTATAGCTAAAATCTAAAATGGCCGTCCCCCTCTCTCAACGAGAAAGATGAAGATTTATCGCAATCTCGGATACTAGATGCTCCTATGCTTTAATCTGGTACCGTTCTATCTTAACTCTCTTCCAGCCTCACTACGCCGCTGCCGGCCCCCGCCGCCGCTGCCGCCATGTTTGTGATCATGTCGAAGAAGGCTGCGGCCCAGATCCGTCCGCCGAACAACAATGTTGCGGTGCTGGCGGCTGCGAGAACGCAGAATGCATGTGATACATGCCGCATCCGTAAGGCCAAAGTGAGTGAGAGTGCGGTATTGCGGGACCCAACCGGCGGACTTGCGTGTGCTCCGCACACCTACATACCGTACGAGACTGGCTGACGAGCGCGCTCAGTGCGACGGCCACACACCGTGCGGTCGATGTCGAACGAGGCAGCTGGTGTGCACCACGTCGCGGAAGCAGACGGGCCCGACAGGCCCTGTGACGGCAGAGCACCTGGCAACGCTGCAGGAGCAGCAGCGACGCCTCACCCAGGCCATATTCAGCATGGCCCATGTCATCAAACACGCCGAGGCCCTGGGTTTCGTGGACGACGACAACAAGAATGCGGCACCCGAGCTGTCTTCCGCCGAATTGGGAGATGTGCTGCAGAGATTCGCGCCAGACGATGCCGCGTCTAACCCGGCAACCTCGTTTGCCAGCAACCCCGATTCATCATCGAAGAAGCGCAAGCTCGAGTCAAGTGCAATTCTGGACGCTAATATGGACATCGATGCCGTCATGGGTCAGTGCCAGGATGCCACTACCAGTGCCAATCAGAAGGATTACCAACGTTTCGAGAAATTTATTGCGACCTTTCAGCAGCACCGCAGCAACGGCCCAGCACTTCTTCCAACCACCGCCCCGCAAGTCTCCAGAGGAATTGGTCCGCAGCTGTCGGAGACGTCGATGAATCCCCAGGAGATGCCTTTCCTTACACCCGTGGGAAGCTCAGCGTTCGATCTACCCCCGCAATTGGGACCCTTCATGGACCTCGTTGACTGGGACGCCAGTCTTGAGCACCTCCTTGAAATCCAACAACATGGCGGCTCTGATTTCGATTGGGATCCGAATGGTATGGTCGATGGCGACTTCGGCTATCATGATGCGACGTCATGATCTCAACAACAATGCGTCACCAATGGACGGAGATGCGTCTGATCACTATCAATAACAATGGCCTCGGAATGAGCGCGCTAACGCGGAGGTCGGGGGTGTGAAATGGATGGGGGTGTGAAATGCCAGATTTCTGTAGATACCATCAACTACCTTTGATCCATCAAAGCACTACCAATTTCATCCATTATAGCCTCAAAAGAAGGCAGTATTCTCCTTACAATGCAGGCTTTCAAACAAGGCCAATTCAGTCTATTAATGCCTATATAGCTACCTACTAAGTCTCTGTAACTATACTCTAGAGAAGAATTAATAGAACACCTTTAAAGATAGATTATAAGGTTAAGAACAAGAGGCTAGATTTATATAAAGAGATAGTAATAATAGATAAGGATTATCTCTATTAATTAGTCTAATTAAAGGTATAGTAGACTTAATATACTAGACTAAAGGTATACTACTAGTTAGTATTAAATAGACTAATATATTTATAAAAAGAATACTATAGCTTAGTATAAGACTTAGTAGAGTATATAAATACTAGAGAAGGCTATATAAGTAACTATAGATTATATAAGGCTAGTTTAATCTTATAATAAATATAATTAATAAGTATAGTATCTAGAATAAAGATATTTATAGGTTAAGATCTTAAATCTAAGTATCTTAGATATTACTAGTAATAGCTTTATATATTAATACTAGTATAATAGCTATACTATTAGTATATATTATAGTAATTAATATAATCTACTTCCTATTACTATCTTAGATATTACCTAGTATTCTTTTACTCTTAAAAGCTTACCTTAAAAAGATCCTTTTTGCCTTTATAAGGAAGTTAAGAAGAAAGCCTTTTTTATCTATATTATAGATATTTTATATATAAGGGGCAGTAATAGGCTACTAGGGTGTAGCTTCTAGATGCTAAAGAATAGCGTAGTACATAGAAATAGAGGAGTAATAGTACGATACAGTTACTACTAAGAATAATCTATAAAGCGTACAAGGTGCCTGCCGCGATGTCCTTGCGTCAGTAGCGCTTCCCTGCCCTGCCGACAATCATCATCGCCACCTGAGCAGGGTGGATCAATAAAGAAGACGCCGTCTTTACGAGGATCGGCATTGAAGCATCAAGCTGCAGTCTTCGAAATCCCGCCTTCACCAGCAAAGCCGACGACACAGATGATGCAATTTGCGAAGAAATGGGCCTACGTGAAGCAGAAGCTGGGTTGGGGAAAACGCCGCTCGCCAGCCACTCGCAACCAACATCATGCATCAGGCAATACAGATGAGGCCTCGTTTGCCAACTTGAGCGAAGTTGCAGCGCCGCCGCCGGTACAGAATGGAGATGAAAACGCACATGCCTATGCACATCGTACGATGGAGGAGTCACCAAATTAGCCGTGGAAGCGAGTGCTTTCGAGAAGGTAGATTCTGCCTTGATCGTGGAGTCCTACGGCCGGTAACTGATGGATGGTCAGATCGTTTACACCAAAAGCTATGCACGAGAAACAGCAGGAGTGTACCAAATGCTGATGGAGGGGATGACTGGCAGCCCGTTTCCCGAGAGAACATCACATACAGGTCCGTGAGAACGCATAGCATAGCGATCGGCCCGGATCATACCGAGAAATACCGTGCAGCGCGAAGTACTCCGTTCGTTCCGAAGACTGGAGTGAGAAGTCATTATCGAGTGTTCGGCGTGGATCAAGATCTTTATCCTAGCGCCAGCTAGCGCTTCCCTGCGCTCCGCTGCGCCCGTCTTCCATCCCTAACCTCGCCACCACGTCAGTCCCGTTTTACTTCCCAGCTTCGATACATGTTTTCCCAGGACTGACACAGCCGGTGATAGGGACGGAGGGGTGTCTGTTTGCAAATTTAAAATATCAAAGAGCTTCGGTCGTCTCGTTCCTCCCTGCACGTCCAACTTTCACCCCTATCCCCTTCGCATACATGTCTGACCCTGCCGACCTTCGTGGCATCGACACCCACAGCCCCCAGGGGCCTACAACATCAAGCTGCATCTCATCGGAGCCATGCAAGAACTCCCGCGGCTGGCGACGCATCGTCCGCAACTTCACTCCCTCGTGGTTCAGCGTCAACATGGGCACCGGCATCACCTCAATCCTGCTGCACAATCTCCCCTACAATGGCACCTGGCTCCAATACATCTCATATATCCTCTTCGGACTGAACGTGCTGCTGTTCGTCATCTTCTTCACTATCTCTGTACTGAGGTACACGCTTTATCCCCAGATCTGGTCGGCCATGATACGACACCCAGCACAAAGTCTCTTCTTGGGCACCTTTCCCATGGGATTGGCAACCGTCGTAAACATGATGGCTTTTGTCTGCGTCAAGACCTGGGGCGGAAATTGGTGGAAAGTCACGTGGGCAATTTGGTGGATTGATGCGGCGATAAGCGTGGCATGTTGTTTTTCGCTGCCGTTTATCCTGTAACTTCTCATCTCTCTGTACTGGATATTTGATTCCATCACTGACTTTGGCGTCCGCAGTATGACAACGCATCATCACAAGGTCAACACTATCACAGCGGCATGGCTCCTACCCGTCGTCTCCACCATCGTTGCCGCCGCATCGGGAGGTATTGTAGCCTCTGTAATACCCCACCCCAACGTGCAGCTCATCACTTTGATCGTCTCCTACGTCCTCTGGGCAACAGGTGTCCCACTTGCCATGTGTATCATTACAGTCTATTTCCTCCGCCTAACGACCGAGAGCCTGCCGCCCAAAGCCATCATTGTCTCCAGCTTTCTCCCTCTAGGCCCTCTGGGACAAGGCGGCTTCGGAATCATGCAGCTGGGCAAGATCGCAAAAGAGGTGTTTCCGAAACAACAAGAATTACCAGCAGTACAGAATGCAGGGGAGATCCTCTACGTCATGGGATTTCTCGTCGGCATCATCATGTGGGGATTCGGATTGATATGGCTCTCCATTGCCGTGGCGACAATCTACCACTCGAAGAAATTTCCATTCAATATGGGCTGGTGGGGATTCACCTTCCCACTGGGCGTGTATACGGTTGCGACGACGACATTGGCCGAGGAGTTACCGTCTGCGTTCTACCGCGTCTTGGGCACGATTTTCTCGCTCGTCGTCACGCTCTTATGGATTGTTGTATCCGTCGAGACATTGAAAAAGGCTTACACAGGAGATATCTTTGTGGCTCCCTGTCTGAAAGATCTCGAGAACAATCAGAAGGACGAGGAAATGAAGTTGGGCACTCGAGAAAAGTGAGCCTACAAGTTACGGGCAGGAGCGTATGATCGTTGTTCAAGTAATTGACTAATTGGCACTCCTCATGCTCATCTACTATTTCCACTCCTTATCCTCACACGCACTACATGAGATATTTCCGGTACTCTTTCGCTCTGCCGGAGATGGCGCCAATGATCGTGTTGTTAGCAGAGCATACATCTTGCGCAATGGTTCGTGGCTCACTTCACAGGTCCGCGAATGCGATATTGCTGGCTCGTCGCGATGTATTGCCACTTTAAAATGCCACACCATCGCGTGCCTCGGGGACCAGCGCACGCTGTCTTTATTTAGGAGGGACATGGACGACCTGCAAAGCATGACATTCATCGTTGACAGGTATCAAGCCAGATTTCTATCTTTCATGATTATATCTCCTATCTCTCCTGATGCTTTCGGCGCTGCACAGACTCCTCTTCTTCAATCAACTTGGCCTCATCGGCATCGCCGTCCTGAAAGTGGTAAAATCGCCATTCTCGATTGTACCAGCCCGATTCTGGCCCTGTCAAACAACCATCAATAAGTGGTCGAAGTCTTTGCTCTGCTTATCGCCAAACCTCACCTTTGAATACGCCATTCTCATCAAGATTGTCTTCGACGATATAGTCCAGGATTGCACCATGGGATACGACCATGATTTCCGACTCTGGTCGGTTCCACAGCCATCGTCGAAAGGCTTTGGCGCGAGCTATTATGCTGGCTGGATCCGTTGCATATACGCCCTTCTTGCTGGTCCATCCCTCTGAGACCATATGTGCATCGATTTTGTCGCCAAACTCCTCTTCGAGTATAGACACCGGACTTCCCACGTCGCAAGGTAGATCGGTCGTCTCTTGTGCATCTGGCAGCAAAAGGAGCTTCTTGGAATCGGTTTGTGGAATGCTATCGCTGAAGCAATAAAGCGCTGTCTGAATTGTGCGTACCATGGGACTGGCACAGTACAGGTCAATGCTAGCCTTTCGGGGAAACTCCTCGTTGAACGATTTGCAGCGCTGGACCCCAAGCTTTGTGAGCCGAGCATCATGGATGAGTCGAGTTTCCTCAAGAGGTGCCATGTTGTGCTGGCCCTGTCCATGGCGGAGAAAATTGATTCGACTGGGAGGCATTTCAGGGATGATCTTCTCTGCGGTCGGGAGGAAAGGAGACTTGAGTTCAGCAGTAGAAGAGAAGACAATACTGCAATCATGCGATGTACTCAACTTCCTGCTTTTGTGCCCACATGTCACGCCAATGATGTAAACGGCGGCGCAGGCGGAAGGCTGTTGAGAGCGCAACAGGAATATGGGAAGGCCTGGCCAATCAAGCTTCTTCTGAATGATTCAGGAAGCTTTCTGCCTTTTGGCAAGGTAGTGGTGGGGACCTAGCTGTGAGAGAGCTACATGTCAGCCAGACCTGTGCGAAGGTTGTAGTCCAGGCCCTCGAGGTTCTGGACGTTAGTGGTCCTTGTCAAGTCAACGAACATTCGTTTCGAGGTGCTTTCATCCACTAGCTCTTCCGCGGTCTCCGCTTTCGGCCGACTTCCTGGACACCAATATGGGCGTATCTACCTCAGCCTACAACTACTGTTCCGAGATCAAGCGGCAACGGTAATTGCATGAGCCCTACAGCTCTAGAACTCGGAGACATCTCCGCGAGCCCCCCGCCCCCACCATGATGCAACTTGCTTACAGAAGCTGATGCTCCATATGCTCGTGGTTGCTATATAGTCGACCGTCAGTTCGCAGTCTTCCACAAGATACGAGCGAGAGTTGCTACAGACCATGAGATCTAAAAAGACTCAATCAGATACTTCACCCAGAGGGCGTGTACGAAGAGCGTGTGAAAGATGCAAGATGAAGAAGACGAAGTGCGATGGCTCTTGTCCATGCGAGAAATGTAGACAAGCAGATGAGGTTTGTATCTACAAGTACGATGACACTGGTCCAACATGTCTACTACAGAACGCTTACAGCATCATAGTACAATCAAGCGGCGTGAGAGCCGACCCAAACCTCGTGGCTACGTTGATCTCTTGGAAGCGCAGCAGAAAAAGCTAGGCAGTGGCCTGCAGTGGATGTTTCGTCGCTTGAAAGAGGCCCAGCTTTGGGAAGGACCAGATTTGACGGAGCAGGACAGGCAGCCGAGCATCCTCGATATCCTGGGAGCCTTGGATGATCTCGACCAATTGACAGTGGATGAGAGTGGGAGTTCAACAACCACGGAGAGCGTTGCTATGCCAGAACAGTGTGAATTCCATGATTCCGGCCCGGCTGTTCCCGAAGAGGCCAATTCGGCATGCTATGAGGTCGAAGAGGCGCTCGACCTCTACAGTATGGTAGATTGGGGTACAGCAATTGCCTGCGCACCGTCAGCGATCGAGCCAACTTGCTACCAGTCGAATGCATCAAACGATAACCTGATCAATCCAATATTCTGCACTGGTTTGCGAGATTATTCGGCTCAAATGATGGAAGCACAGGCTCGGCAACTTGGATTCTGCGAATATAATAGACAGAACGGATAGGTTATGCGAAGACTAATTTTGAGGACATGACCTAGGAGTGATATGAATGTTGTTTCTAAGAGATGGTACTTCGCCTATTCGTCCTTAACCCTCTTATAATCGCTCACTACTATCGTTTAGCCTTATGTAGGTGTTCTTGTTAGATGATATTATAAATCAGTACCTGGATTTGACCTGTGTCCTATAATTGCTAGCAAGCTGGGTAGTAAGAAGCGAGATCAAGTAGTCAGATAGAGCGATACGCTAATAGCTTACTAGGTCCAAGCCTACACCTAGTTCAGACTAGCAGGAGCTGCGTTTATCTTTGTTTCACGAGATCTGTGTCTACTCAGTTCAGCACATCTGCGTCTCCCAAAGACTCTCCGCAGCGTCCGCCATGTCATGGAAAGAGACAGCTCGTGCGAAACGCGAGCAGCTCCTCTCCTCGTTTCCCCCCGAGTGGATTTTATTCTTCGACGAGGTTGGTGGAAGGGTGAAGCACCCCAATGTCGTTGGCCTTATCACCAAGCACATACCCACCACCGTCCGTGAGATCACGGAGCTACCAGTCCTCGTACTCCTCGAGAAACTTCAGCAAGGCAATATCACCGCTTGCGAGGCATTGGTATGTATCACTTTTGGAGAAACAATGATTCCCGGCGTTTCTATTGAGCATTTGGACAGGAATAAAATGTTGACGAGCCGTCCTCTGGCTGCCATTGGCTGTGTGACACAATGTGCTCCTACCTATGTCGATGTTCGTGTACTCATGGTTTCTGACCTTTCGTAGGCTGCGTTTGCCCAGCGCGCTGCACTAGCCCATCAGTTGGTAAGATTGCATGCACTTTGAGGTGCAACAACTCGCTGATGTTTCTGGCAGACTTACTGCTTAAGCGAGTTTCATTACGAAGATGCCAAACGACGAGCGGCACTACTGGACGGTCATTGGCGTATACACCGGAGACCACTGGGACCACTGCATGGCCTGCCAGTCAGTCTGATGGACCGATTCAATGTAGCTGGCCTGGATAGCGCCTGTGGCTACACCAGTTGGATCGGTAAGACCAAGCAAGAAGACAGTGAAGGAGTGTTGGTCAGGCAACTCCGCAGTCTAGGTGCGATCATCTTTTGCAAGACCAATGTACCAATGAGCTCCATGGTAAGAGAGAATTGATCCCAACGCCGTTCAAGGACAAATTTAATTCGACCAGATGGGGCAGACGGACAACAATATCATGGGGTTCACGATGAATCCATACAACAGGTTCCTGTCCGCCGGAGGCGCATGTGGTGGTCAGTAATCTCTCCCCGTCTGGAGAAAAGTCAACGCGCAGTGGTTCTCACGTCCAGGTCTAGGCGAAGGCGCTCTGATAGCATTGCGGGGATCACCAATAGGTTTCGGAACTGATATTGGTAGGGGTAATCGCACTTTTGAGGAGGCCCCCGTGCTGACTAAAGTTGTCAGCTGGCTCTACCCGCATCCCAGCTACATTCAACGGCTTGTTCAGCATGAAGACATCTGAGGACAGATTGCCCTACAGCGGTATCACCGAAATTGTAAGTTTGGGTTTGTCCTCCCTTCGGGTCTGCTCGAGACGCTTACTCTGTTAAAGTTTCGCGGACTGCCCACGGCTGCCGGATCCATCGGTATCATCTCGCATGACCTTGAAGGAATCAAGGCCGTTTTCAAGAACTTGCTGGACTCAAACCCTTGGATATACGACATTGACACACTAGAGATACCGTGGCGCCAAGACAAGACCGAAAGCATCATGACCCGAAGATGCAAATCACAAACGGAGGCGAATGGTAGGCTGGTCTTTGGTCTGATGACTTCTGACGGCAATGTCAACCCTCATCCGCCCGTTCGAATGGCATTGCGGAAGGTCAAGAAAGCACTTACAGATTGTGGACACGAGGTTCGCCTGCAAAGACGCTTGTTGCGCTGTGCACTAATTGCTTATAGGTTATTGAATGGAAACCGCCTCCCCAACACAAAGCAGTTGAGACGTTGGTGGGTTGGCTTGAGCGCCGCTGAGCGAACGACGTTACTGATGGTAGACAGTTTACAATCCTTGGAGCGACCGGCGCACAAGAAATAAGACAGGCTCTCGATGCGAGTGGTGAACCTCCAGTTGCACAGATGAGGTCCTGGTACGAGCAGCAAGGCGGGGAGGACATTACCGTTTCGGAGTTCTGGCAGCTCTGCGCTGCTCGAGACGAATACAGACGAGAGTATGCAAATTATTGGCAACACATGAACGATCGGACGATCTCTGGGCGACGAGTGGACGGTATCATCCAACCTGTCGCTGCCAATCTCGCGGGCCGTCAGAACGACTTCCAATACTATGCTTACTCGGGCATCGCAAATGTACTGGACGCTCCGGCTGCCGTCTTTCCAGTCTCAATTGGCTTCTCCGCCACGGAACTTGCAGGTGAAGAGGCCAACAGCGTCGCGACATTGAGCGAAGAGGACCAAAAGGTGCAAAACAGCTGTCAGTGCAATCCTTTTCGAAAAACCCTTGTACCGAAAGACTAACTTGCCAAATTTTCCAGATCGTGCACATGATGCGAACGGCATGCCAGTAGGGCTTCAAGTGATAGGGCACCGGTTGCAGGAGGAGGAGGTGCTAGCGATGGCGCAGGCGATTGTAGAGGCATTACACCGCTGCCCGTCGAGGATATCGTAGATGTCCGCGTATCATCCAAGAGTCTGGCGATGGTCCGCATACTTGCAGTACCGACTGCGCAGTGCAGGGAACGAGCTGTGCGATACACGGTGTACAGATCTTCAAAATACTTCGTGACAGTACCGTCTCACAGTTCATCATCGCGAATTGTTGATGTATGTTGTACTGCCTGAGGCTGACATTTCACCGTGGCGGAAAGTTGCTTCCTTAGAACGACTGTCTGGCGCAGCTCACGTTGACGGGAAGCAGATCGTACCATGTTCGAATTGATGCAAGTGGCTCGTGCGTACATATCCTGGTCTACCCTGACGAGTTCGCAGAAATAAGACCACACCGCCAATGGCTAGCATGGGTAGTCCGTACCACTCTAATTCAACCGCCGTATGCGAGACTTACTGGGAACCGAACAGCGTCGGCGAATGGATCATCCAGTTCAACTTTGCACGTCCACATTGGGCGTTCCGTGGCGTGCATCGTCCAGGCTGAGAGAATCATTTCATAATGACCGCGAATTGCATACAGAATGCCACTGCAACACAATATTGTGCCCACCAGGACTGCCCTGGGCACGCGACCGAACTCCTCACTCGTGTTGATCTGTAGGGGAAGGTGTGGTTGCTGCTCGAAAGACTCTGGCGGAAGCGCGACAGGACCGATGTTGCTGTAGAATCGCAAGTTCTGTACGCCAAGGAGTTTTGCCAGAACTACGGACGGGGCCAGCACTTCATCCAAGAGACTGAGTCTACATCTGAATGCCTCCGTGACGACCCGCGCAATATGTGGCATGCATATGATGAGATGGAAGGGGTAGTGCAACCTAGTACCCCAATGCCCGTCCATCCTGATCCAACAGATCTAGGCAGTGTACTTTCCCATGGCCGGCTGCAACTGAGGTGCGTGCTCGACTTTCCCCGCATGAAGGAGACGTGGGAGAAGCATTTCGGTGTCGTGGTCATAGGTTGAATGCGGGAGCAAAGAGACATCCAGACGTCGAGTGCGTGGCTGCGGAAAGTTTCGGCTAGTGGGGTCATCACATAACATGGGAGTCGGATTTCAAGAAGAGATATGCTGATAGATTGATCAAGCAAATGTGACCAGCATGGCAACATGTCTAATGACTCGAGCTCGCTTGAACAGACGTTTTGTTAGCCTTGTAGAAGTCTTCCCCGTAGCGTGCACGCCATCACGTGATGCACAATTTCCTAAATATTGTACTATATTAATTAATTAATTGCTTAATAACTGTAGATCTAATTAATCTTGTACTTACTAAGTGTTATCTTTATAATAAACCTAACCTTACTACTATCTT
>PXOE01000295.1:0-29376 GCA_003012245.1 Microcyclospora tardicrescens | reverse complement strand
GTGTATAAGCGACATCCTCCACCTCCGCCGCAACCTCCTCCGCTGCTGCCACTGTTCAAAATCGTGAGCCCGAAGTTTTGTGTAGTAGGGTACAAACGGGAGAAATGTCACTTACCCACCACAGCCTCCAGCGGCTCCACCTGCACAGCCAGCGCCTCCACCGCCGCCACAGCCACTAGAAAGGTTGTCAGTATGTTGTATGTGTTGTTATGCTCGTATGGAGCAATGGAGAGAGACACTTACCCAGCAGCGACGGAACCTCCGCAAGTCCCAGCACAGCAGTTTCCAGCCATGCCAGCCCCTAGTGCCATGCAGCCGGGTGCGATGGGGTAGTAGGCCGGACAGTAGGGCAAGGGGCCAACGTATGGTGCGTAGGCCGGGATGTACACAGGGTATCCGTAGGCATCACTATAGTAGTAATCGTTACGCTTTGGTGGCTTCTTGCCCTTTTGACGCGCACGCTCGCAGGCTTTCTGGTATGCCGAGTCGAGATCGAGCTGCCTCCTTTGTTCCTGGGTCTGGTATCTGCCCGTATCGTCGGTTGGGCGCACGGCATTGTGGGCCGAAATGTGCACGCTTTTCTGTGGGTCTTGTTCGACCGAGTGCAGCATCTCGTTCGCTTGCGCCGAGGAGGTTTTGAATAGTCGGCTCGCGGCGGATGTATGTGACTCCCTGATGGCCTCGCAGTACCAGCATGTGCATTCGGAATATGGTTCGCCGTAAAGCTTCTGGTATGTCTTGCTGGTCCATGCAAAGCCGTCATTCAGTGCCGTTTCAGCCACTTTGTCGTCATGGTCGATGAACTGCTTTGTGACCTTGATCGTGTAGTTCATGTAGCCGCGAGGACTGAGTTGATGGGTGTGCCACGCAAGATCGACATCGAGAGTCGGGACCGCCATCTGAATGCGATGCCCCATAATGTTCACAAAGCGGTCGTACTTGGTGAGTAGACGTTTCATGGAGTTGTTAAGGGCTGGAGAATGTAGCCAATCAATGCCGTGCATCTTCTCGATGAAGCTGCCCTGTCGAACCACAGCTCCGACAAGGTCCAACCCAAAGGCTGAGCTGTTGTCCCATGCGCGGCTCATCAATCTACGCACGCTTATCTTCTCATAACGTTGCAATCGGCGACCTGCATAGCGGGAGCGAGTCTTGCGTAGGTAAGCAGGGTCCGTGACGACTTCTTCAATCATCTTCCGCACTCCATCCATCCCTTGGTCACCACTCTCTCCACGGATGAGTGTACGATTATTGACGATAGCCTTGCCCAGTCCAGCTAGGAGTAAGTCGTTTGGGAACTCAACGAGAGGCAGAAATGTGATGTCTTTATGACCAGCAGCTTTGCCTGGAATGCCCCACAATCCCAGTACAGCACCTCCCATCGGTGTATCTCTATCGAGCAGTGACGAGGTGTCGCGTACAAACTTCCCAGCTTTCAGAGTCTCATGCGTGATTCGGTTGTAGCATCTTGAACAGTCAACCAATAGATCTTTATCACAGAAGCCTGTACCTTGGGAAAGCATCGTGTCAACGATGTGACAAACAGACTCGTGCGAGTCGGGTGCTTGGGCCGGAGCTGGACCTGGACAAGTTGTCCACAGAATCCTTGTCTCTGCAAGGCATTCGGGGCAGTTGAGTAAGATAGTGGCATCTTCCTCGAGGTTGGCCCATGGTCTTCCCGTTATGCCAGTGAAATGTGACTTCGTCGACGCATCCGTCTCGTATTCGAAGCTTTCCGAGTTTATGGAAGCGGCGACGACAGACCATGGCATGCGTGTATGCCACATGGACATTCTGCCAAGCCGCAAGCAGTCCTCTAGATAAGCGCGCGGGTTGAGCATGTATGAATGCCAGACCATGAGAACATCTACTGGAGGTATGTTGCTGCTGTCGAATGCCAGTGGTGGGTGAGAGGCTTTGGGCTCGCATAGTGTGCCCTGGGGTCCTTCCCGACGCAATCTTGCTGTGGTGATTGGGTCTGCCGCAGGTGTTATACTGGCTGACCAGGTAGCAAATCGATCTACAGCTCGAGTCACGTAGATAGCCCAACGTTTCTCCGCAAGCTTCGACAACAGCTCAGCAGTCTTGTCTTGGCAATTTGCTTGCGCGGCATATTTGGTGACGATTTCGTTGCTAATACCGAAAAGGCCATCGCTGGAGCCTATCTTCTGTCTCAGGCGGTAAAAGCACTCCAAGACTTTGAGATGAGCAATGCACTCGGCGGTGGTCGGGAAGTCATCCTTGGTGTTTGATTTGAGGTTGAGGTTGCTGAACCCAGCTGTGATATCTGGTGGTTCCAAGACATGTTCCTGGTCATATTCCGGAGGAGCAGCGTATCCCGGCGGGGGCGATGCGGAGGAAGAAGCGTTGCGCTCGGCTTCGGCCAAGGCTTGCTTCTCCTTGTCGCCTCCGAAGAGCTTGGACAACCGCGAAGGCATGGTGATGGTGAACGGGTCACGTTGTTGCCATGCAAGGGATTGTGTAAGGATAACGAAAAGGTACAGAGACGAATTTGGTGGATGTCAATAGATTTGAAAGTTGGGAGATTGGGAAGTGTGAAGAGAGGATGAAGAAGTACATATATGTCAGTAAGAATGTAGGTAATGGCAGGTATCTCGTGTGCTGTAACAGAACGTCTGCCTCAGGAAATACTTGACAAGGCTGAGTCTTGGTGACGAAACGGGAACCTCTCTTGTCAGCCATGCGGCCCGCTACACAATCCAGGAGAGTACCCATCCAAGCCGCCTGCCGATCCGATCTTGATGTCTGTTGGAATCAGGAGATGCGCCACGTTCAGGTTGCTGATTTGTGCGATAGCAGGCGAGATGATGGTCAGGCGGGCCAGGGTCCTGGGAGGAAGAGGCTGAGCTGGGAATAGAGTTACGCTAGAAGCTCGATGGATGAACTTCAGCCGCGATCGAGAGGCTTAGCTCAGTTTGGCTGCGCACACGTGACGTTGATAGATCAGTAACAACATATTGCATTCCAGTGGTTGGAGTCCGATTATCGTGTCACCAACATGCCTGGTATTCGTCCATGTAACGTTATGGCCATGAACATGTATTTCCGTACATCAGCTTGTGATCAGCTTCGTGCGCAGTAAGCTGCGCCACCAGATAAGCATATTTCAGATTCTATTATGTCTCAGTGAACAGCGATCACGACGATATCGTCTCTCTCGTGATGGACGTGAAATGCCGGCACAGCGGTGCCCTGGCGAAGCAATTCCTTCCCTGACATAATTTGTAGATTGACAAGTGGCTGGGCACCAGTCACATCTTGAGAAGCACTTGGATGCAAAAGGAAGTGGTCGTAAAGTAGAGAGGTCCCGTGGCAAAGTCTCGTAGGAGTGGGACTGTTTCGACCAGACATTACTGTACTTTCAGACTGAGTATGGCACATAATTCTATATGTTCACAAGTTTCAAAGATGAACACGTCACCTTGTAGCACCTAGAATCTTTCGTCGTGGTAAAGCCGTCGAGCTTGCATAGTATCGATACATAATGTCGTCAAAGCACATGATGTCGTCTACCAGTTCCGCTTGTGATCCTGCGTGGGTTCGAATGTGCAGCCTCCTCAGTGCTGGTCTCGTGGCTCCTCATTCTATAGCTGCTTGCCCATGAACTTTCTCTTTTGGAAGCTTAGCCACCACTATTCGCCGAGTTAGCACATACATATCTACCAATTTGATACAATATGCCTCCTTCTTGCGCGACTTACCTTGCTTGGCCGTCCTGTGTCGTCCGCGTATACTCTGTTCAATAGCCGTGTTGCCAACTCTTGTCGCATCTGCATCACGTATTGCCTCAACACTTCCGCCTCGTTCCTGTCTTTGGGTGCCTCGAATGCTTGGTTCAGTGGAAATGCCGCATCACCAGGTATCGCGAAGTTGGTGTCCAGTGCCACATTCATCACTGCTTTCTCCGCATCTCGCCGTGACATTCCTGGCCGGATCTTGCTGAGCGCATCTGACACAAAGAGAATTCCATAGATCAGCACTCGGTCTGCGGGGCCTTTGATCTCGAAATTGCGGAAGAAGGTGTTGGCACGGAAGAGTGATAGGACTTCATCGAGTGGGTCGTACGACTCGTTGCTGGGTTCTACTTCGAGCTCGGTGGTGCCTTGGAGAGGGGCCAATTGCTGAGCGGGACCACGGGTCCGTGTGCGAAGTGGTAGTAGAGCGAAGTTGCCAATCACTTGTTGATTTGGTTCGTCCAAGAAGACAGAATGGTACGCAGGCATGATGATCAGATTTGTGTTGGTGTCTTTGTACTCGCAGAGTAATTACTTTGCCGCCTTTGGCTGGTGTGTGCGGCCTGTGGAACTGATGTTCGCGTGCAAGCTGCGTCAAGTGCTCACCCCACCTCACATAAACAATTACATATTCCTAAAGCCAGGCACAATACAACAGACATGAGTCTCGATAATGGCGAGAATCGATCCTCGGTACGCGCACGATGAGCAATTGGCATAATTTTTCCTATACTATAATAGCATTTGCAACATCATCATCGGAGCGAGAGCTCAATGGAAGTAAAATCGAGTCACGTGATATTGAATTGTCTTCGGTATAGACCGCACACGTGCGTAGCTGCTGTGCAAGCTGACCAGTAGACGTCACCTCCTCGACAACACAGCAAGTCTACTGTGCCACTCGCACCAACTGCTGAGCCTTAATAGGGATCAACAAGCACGCGCGTAACCAATTCAAAATGCATCTCGTTCCTGCACCCTTTTCCAACTTGTCGCACCATAGAAGTGGTGCACTGGCCACACTCGCTGCCCACACCTAGCGCCAACACAACTGAAGCAGAGTAGAAACCTGTGCCTCTGTGCATGCCTTTTCTTGACACCTACGATTGGATGTTCACGGCGCCTCAGAGTGTAATCGTGAACCAACAACAGCTAACGCATGATTAATACACACCAACGAGCTTCTGTTTCATCAAAGTCGTCCTGCAGTTTCAGCCGCCCGTTGCTGCATCTTGCAATTGAAATACTCTGCATAACGCTTGTGGCAAAGTGACCTTTCCTCGACGCTCGAATTTCCGGTACCTGCTTCGCCCCCAAATCATCGGTCGTACGCTCTTAAAGACTTTCATACTCATCGTGGCAAATTGCGCTCGGCATACCCGACACCGAATCAAGGCATCATAATTCCCCCGACTCACGCATTTACGCGCCATGCCATACTCCAGAGATCAGGTCGCTGCTGAGCTTCAATCGTTTTATGAGTTCCTGATACGGACGCATATACCCGCTGCGGCTCTCAAGATCCCTCCACCGGAAGGCTGGCCGGAGATCACTTCAGAACGACTTGCTTTCCTTGAGAAGGATGATTCCGTGATTGATCTTCTGAGGCACATTCCGTACATCGAAGACGCCGACCATGGATCCCAGTTTCAGGTCTACGAGATGACTGTATGCAATGATTTCAGAGGGTCGCAATTCGAGAAAAGCGGAGTAGGCTTCGCATCTCGACGCTTGACGGAGCCACTAGAAGGAAGCGAAGGAGACGAAGACGTAGAATGGTACAATTCCTACATGGTCACGCTTGGGCGGCCCGCCGTTGCAGATAGTGGATGGTTTCTGTTTCTCAACACACGGGACGGGACAATAGAGCTGGTGGATTGGATCGTGGGCACAAGCAAATGGTTCGACGATGCCAAAGATTGTTTCGAAGCCCTGAAGAACGAGTATCGTAACTTCGAAGTGGTCGCGACTGATCCCGAGCGTGTAGAGTTTTTGAGTGATGCTGAAGCCAACCACAAATACGTGGAGATTTACAAGAGGCACAGCTGGCTCTCAGCAGACTACAATCAAGAAGCATGCCTCTCTGAGGTCAAAGAGCTCCACGACTCGTGACGGAGACAAGATGGACAGATATCGGTATTTAGCCTCGGTCAGACGAATCTGGCTTCAAGCCGCCATGCTTTTCCAGATTGCCCGATGCTGTCAAAGCCCTCTCAGCTTGCTACGATGCGTAAAGAGTCAATGCTCATATGGTATGGTATCAGCACTTTTGATACTACTCCAACCACGCTGCAAAAGAGATCCTCTATTGCCGATCATACAGACTTCCGATTGGTGTTTTTCAGCCAACTGTATCTCTATGTGGCTCGACGCACTTTCGGACTGTCAGTCCATCCTGATGTGGATCTAATATTAGATGTGGCCACGCGTGCGCGAACTGTTGCCACCAAGTTTCATGCCTTGCATATGTTTCATATCGTGCCAGTCACACACACAGACGGCACCTGTAGCTGCAAGCACTGATCTTCGGAAGCGCATCTATCTCGCATATAAGCTTGTGCACAGAAGCGGCACAGGTCTCTATCTGACTACGCCCCAAAGCTTAGCCATGTATTCGGCAATGGCTATGGATTTGCCATCAACGAAGACCAGCTGGCTCGATGAAAGAGTCAAAAGCATAAAAGTGTCTAGTTTGGCTGTTGTGGAGTCCATGGTCATACATTCTCCCTCTCTCTGGAATAAATCATATTTGCCTTGGTTGCAATCCAAAACCTGTCCATTTCCATATTCTCATGCTTCCTCGCCACCGATCTTGAGAGTCCAGTATGATTCTGATCCGTGGGACAGCTTTGCTGCTGTCCTCGGCGTTGTTCTGCAATGCCGCAGTCGTTTCGACGTCGACAGTCGTGGAGCACCGGCCATCACCTGTCAAAAGAGAATCCTATGAAGAGTCGGCAGAGGCACAGAACGAAAACCATTGCACGATCTTTGGGAGGCCAACCACCGATACTTATCCCAACGGCGAGACCATCTACTCCATCGCAGTTCCTCCTGGTGGAGATCCATACGCATCACAAAAACAATGCACCAATGTGTGCGGCAAGCAGATCGCTAACGATATCGCGGCTGGTAATGCTTCCGCCATACAAAGTGCCATCTGTTACAACTCTCAGTACGGGTTGCAATGGAATCCGTACGGAGGTCTGTGTTCCTGTCGGGAATGGTTGAAGAACTTGGCGCATCAACTAACATTCAACCAGACGGAATATACGTCGCGGCTGCGAACTGCACATGCGATAATCCCCTCATTTCAGAGTTCGCCACCGATTTCATCGCTGCTTTACCCGCTGTCGCAGAGGTAAGACCAAGCGTCCTTCACCACAAGTGTTCCTTTTGCTCACATTCAGAAGATAGGATGTAACATCTTTATGACAGCAATCAAGCTTGTGGCAGAGCTTGGAGCCGCGGCTATACCTGGTGTTGGCGAGGTCAGTAATCAGTCATCTCCACATGTTGTACATTTGTGACGAGCCAAATTTCTGATATCTCAGCTAATCACATACTCGGTACCAGGCAATCGACGGCGGCATGATCGCAGGTATCACTGCTGCCAAGTTATTCTCCTATACGTATGTAAGTATCTCCGAACAGCTTCTATCATCCCATACAGTCCGACCATGACTTGTTTTTGTCTTATCCGAGGCACAATCTGATGGACAGGCACCATTGAATGCCTTTTGAGCGGCCGATCGGTCATGACTCATGGCTAACTCTTTGTTCTGTCAGGACACAACCGCCAACGCCGCCTCAGCTTTTGGTAGCTGGGGAACGAAAGTCTGCGGGACGGACGCAATGCCATCAAACGCCGCTCAAGTATTTAATGCGCTAGACAGTGCGCCAATAGGGGTCTTGCCTGGTTCTACGTGGTTTGTATGTTTCATACATTCTTGCAGAGGTCGACGGAAGCTGTGAGTTGACTTCTATTCAGAAAGGTGTAAACCCGAGTTGGGCTAAAGGCGGTCGAGGGCCAAAGCCACATCCGGAACACCCCAATCATCCCGAACACAACACACATCACCACAAGGATACTACAAAGGACCCAGAGCATACATCTACCCACCAATCAAATCACATTCCAACGACAACCCAGAGACCTTCCAAGCACTCATCCTCGCACGAATCCGATCGATCGACAAGTTCTCATAACAGTGCTTGTGTTAAACGACACCTGAGGCGAGGTGATGGCAAGGAAGGTACGTCGACCGTTGTCAGACTGGTGAAATCCCGAGAGGAGCTTGGTTGTCCACAAAACTTGGTACTAACCACGACCTCAGACGAGTGCGAGAACGAAGATGTGACCAGCTACATTATTAAAAAGTCTGTTCCAGCCAAGGATGTTGTAGTACATGCTTCGACATGCAACGCCGCCGAGCACATGTACCCAGACGCTTGTGCACACTACTATTCAGCCATCCACGCGGCCGGAAAGCGAAGTAGCTTCACTTGCGAAGATGGCGAACATCGTGTCAAGGCTATAGCTACAGCCGAATGGACCAAGCAGCATAAACATGGCGCAGGCTGGGATCAATTTACGAAGGCTGGATACTGGTTCCAAGGCGTACAGAAGAACGCTAAGCCCACGTACGAGGAGCCCAGATGTCAAGCAGATGAATGGCCTCCAGGTTACTTCCTTCCCAACGACAAGAAAACTAGAGCCTCAAAGGAGTGGGGACAAGTCATTCGATGGATCCCTGGCTCGGAGAATGGAGGCGTTGCTCAAGCGTGGACGTTATTCTGCGCCAAGCATGACGGTGGCGCTGGAAATGGTCAACGGCATAGAGGTCCGAAAGGCCAAGCCACAGAGGAGTGGCCACTGAACATGGATTTGGTCGACGCTGGAAAGTCCAAGGTCGAATCGCACGAAGGAAAAGACAAGAAGACAACCACCACCACCATCTACGAAGAAGTGACCTACACTCGAGCTGTATTCGAGCTCAAGTTCGACTACGAGAAGCAAAAAGCTGAGGTGCCTTCTAAAGACAACGATTGGTTGTTGAAGGACAATCCCTGCTGGCCAGAAGACATTGTGAGTATGCCGTGGCATTGTTGCAGAAAAGCAAAGGCGCTGGGGATATTGACGTGCAGCTAACGCTACTCTAGGTGCCCGACGACCCCGGCTTTCCTCTATTGACGGATGACCCGTAAGTCTCCCAAGCTGCCACAGCACATGGCACCTCAGCGCGCTCTGACACAATTCTTAGATGGTACCAGACCCACATCTTCCCCAAAGGTTACGATGCGGCTGCGACGAAGGCCATGTACGCCCAGGCCCCGAACGCAAACATGCTGAAGGCTGCCAAGTTACGGCAGCGCGGTTCTAAAAGCCCATCAGACGAGCAACCAGCACCGAAGCACCAAGCCAAAAGACTCGAAGTCATCGAGGGCGGCGATCTCGTCCTCCGGGACGACATCTCCAACAGCACCCGTCGTCTCACCATTGAGGAGATTCAGCGCGATATCGAAGTTCTGGAATGCGGCGACCGTTACTGTTCCGAGGAGCGAAAGCGTCTGGTTGACGACCCCGACGCCCCCAGCGATTACCTGTTCATCCCGGGCACAGGACCGCCCAAGGTTCCGGCTGTAAATGTCGTCTCCGTCTCCACCTTGGTCACCAGCGTCCAGACCGCTGCCGCTATTCTCCAACGCACGCCCTTATCGGATGAGCGAGCACTGCCCACCGTGTTGTCAGTCGAGGTGTAGTTGAGATACGACCTTGCGCGCGAGGGTCTCTCTTCACTCGTTATGGACATGTTTTCAAAACCCACGGTCGCATGTCGCCATCCCCATTGCTTCGATACTTGTGTCACATGATGCAGTCCCTTCGTTCAACGTGAAAACAAACTCAGCGGAGATCCTGCCGGACAGCCGACTCCCAACGATTCCCTCATTGACTCACAACCTCGACACATTGTCAACAAAACATGCTCGGTGTCTGCATTTCATTCATTTGTGTTCCGCATTTCCATCGACGTGGCGTCGAAAACGTCCATTCATTGCTACTTTGCTTGCGAGATTATGTCACGGGAGCTGGCCTCCAACGTTTTTGATCTATACAGATATCACGTTCATTAGTCTACAGTACATATCGTTCTTTACATCGTATCTGATCGCTTCCTATCCAACCTCCATTGTTCCTAACGTTTTCTCCGTCGTATGAGCCGCAGTGTCATATCGCATCTGATCCTTCTCCCACCTCACCTCTATTCTTCTCTTCATTTCACGCGCCAATACCGCTGTCGAGTTCTCACAACAGATATTACTGGGCACAAGATTATCAGCTCCGATACACATATAATTGTATCGTGACACAATGAGATCAGATCTAGAACATGGTAACACGGACGGATGTGGGTGTGAAGTACATGGTGCATGTACATCATCGAGCTTTCGAGTCCGAGGCACCAGAAACTGTCCTGATATCACTACCCACTTGAATATCACAGCTTCGCTCGACAATGACAGATGAGGGTATGATGGACTTATGAGAATGTTCGATTTTGCAAGGTCATGAAAACGGCGTGACGATTTGAACGCCATACATCAAGGAGAAACCTCCTTTCGCACAAATCCCGATCAAAATGAAAACCTGCACAAACTCATGTCGACTTTTTCGCAGTGCCGTTGGTCGTGACAACAGCAGCAGTCTTCTTCTTCTTACTCGCGACCTCTAGCCCCTTCGGCGCCTTGAGCCCGCCGAACACCAACCCACATACAGCGACCATGCCCGCACCACCAACGAGATACGCCGTATCGCGTCCGGCCCACCAGTACAACGTACAGAAAATCAAGGGACCCAACGCGCGCCCGACCTGGCCGAAACTGCGGTGGTTGCCGAGTTTCTCGCCGCGCTCGGCACTGCCGGCCTCGAAGCTGGACAGGCTGTTGAGGCCCGTGACGACGGTGCTGCTGGTGACGGCAAGCAGGGAGGCGGCGGTGTAGAGGCCGCGCTCGGTGGTGAGGCGCGAGAGCAGGAGGAAAGCCGCGGCGGCGCTGGCGACACCCAGCTGAACGACGCGCAGCGGGTGCATGCGGCGCGTCACGCCGCCTTGCAGCAGGCTCGCCACGAGCCCGATAAAGCCCAGCAGCTTGCCGGATTGCTTGGAGCCGTAGGAGAAGAGGTCGTAGGTCATGAAGGGTAGGGAGAACTCCATGCCGCTGAAGAAGAGGATGAAGCTGAAGTGCGTCAGGTTGAGGAGGAGGTGGGAGTTGGTGCGCTCGGTTTTGGGAGGGGACGCGGCTTTCTCGGTCGATGTGGTAGTGGAGGGCTTGGTGGGCGGGTTGGTCTCGGGCAAGGCGTAGTAGAGGTAGAGGGTCTCCGTAACGATGAGCGCCAGGGATACACCAGCCGCTGTGGCGAAGGGGTTGGCGGCGACGGTCGTGACGTTCGCCAGTGCTGCACCCAACGCGGGTCCAAATGTGAAGGCAATGCTGAAGCACACGCCCACCATGGCCATGGTCTTGCCGCGGTCCTGCTCACTGCTGATATCCGTCGCGATCGCCAGCGCGAGTTGTACGTTGCCCTCGCTCAGACCCCCTACGATGCGGCTTGCGAGGAATGTCCGGAAATCCGTCGCGGCGCACCACAATGCCACAGAGGCGATGTTGCCGCACATGGACCATAGCAATGCTGTTCTCCGGCCGTACTTGTCTGACATGACGCCGATGATGGGGGAGGCGATTGCCTGGCAGAGGGAGAAGAGCGAGCCGAGAGCTCCTCCCAGCAGCACGATATCATAGCGATCGTTGATCGGCCGTTCGAAGCTGTTCTTGTAGGCATTGAGACCGTAGAGGACGCGGGAGAGGACGGTGTTTTCGTTCGTCGTTTCGAGGTTGCGGTAGAACTCGAGGAGCTTGGGGAAGAGCGGGAGGATGAAGGTGAAGGAGATCTAGGCGTGGTTGGTGGTCAGTCTGGTTCGAAGATGGGGTGTCTGTCACGGTGCATGAGATGGCAGACATACCAAGTCCAGCAGTAATGAGATGAACAGCACTCTGAGCACCTTCTTCCGCAACGCAGCTGAGATCTCTGCCATGGTTGGTCTGCAGTTGCTGTTGTTCGTCCGTTACCATATAATTTTGACGCTCGAATCTGTGATGTCGGTCGTCTCTGTGTCTAGCAGTACGTCACTCAGTCAAGAAAAGATGGCGAGCCGTTACAAACGATCAAACAACAATGCCAATGCCAATGCTCTATGCAACAACTCCCGCGCGCGAGGAAGTAGGTAGGTTGGAGTAGTTTATATATCCATGGCCAGGACGAGCCAACGACACAGCCGATGATTACCAGCAGAATTACTGTAAGCTGACCCTCACCATGGGGATCGACATGACGCTTGCCCCAGTCAGCCTCGGTGAGAATAGCTTCTCTGCAGTGTCTGCCCATCGTGACAGTACATTTCCGCCAACATGGCTCGCTCTCCCAATGAGAAATCCTGGCTCGCGGCGCAACGGCGGCAAAGCATGGTCGATCTCCTTAGGCGATCACCCGGACCCCGCAGGAGATGTCGTAAGTTGTTAGCAGAGCTCTGCCCATCGCATTATCTCGCCCGCTCAGCACGTCAGAGCTAGTCGGGGGAAGAAACTTTCTTCTACTAAGTAAAGACGATATACGTGTCTTGAAGAGATGGATCTGTTTCGGCGAGTGCATTGATAACGATTGCAATCTGTGAATTTTGTTCGAACTGTGAAGTGGTGTGTCTATCTAAGGTGGAGAGATCGGATGTGACAACTCCGAGGACTGGTCGCTAGGCTGGACCATCTCCTGCGGTGGATTGGTGTTTTATTAGGTAGATAGTGAGATAGACAGATACACAAAAACGCATATCGCGAAGAGATCAGCATCGTCGTTCGCATCTTAGGGTCCACAACAGTTGATCCAATGGATGTTTGGGTACTGCACCAGATCCTTTCCGAAAGTCGCTAGAAGCAATCCCTGCTTGCAAGCTCAGGCTTGTGTTCCAGGCTCATACTTCTTCTAGAAAACCGAACCTCATCTCGAAGCTGTCTTATTGTGCACATGTCGTTATAAGAGCGAGAACTCACAATACAGGACTTGATGCAGAAGAATCTTCTCTAGCATTGGCCACCGTGGGGTATATGGTTCAGGGCAACGATATCTACCATTCTAGCCCCAATCTATCCCTATTCCTTGGAGCGCGAACAGCCAAGCGGAAGTACGCCTTATACACACGATATACGAATTGCTATCTCATTGCGCCATGTATTCATAATCTCGTATCCTAAGCACCCACATATATCTTCCTTCTACGCCTTCACAATACCGTTGGCACCAGCCAGAGTCTTCTTGCTAACCACTCTGAACCCTCCAATCAGCAGGATCAAAGCCTCCAGACCAAGGATGACGGCCAGAGTCACCATGGCGCCGATCACACCGTTCACAGCTGGGGACAGGCCATTGCCAGAGGAGCCGGACGAGGTTGAGGAGCTGGAGGCGCTGCTATCACCGCCATTTGGTGCGTACGCCGCACAACTGCCGGTATAGTTCTGGCAGGTGTTGCACCACTGCTCCGTATCGCTGATGGCGAACTTGTTCATGCCGCTGGTGAAGTCGTTCCAGCTCAACGCCTGCTGGCCCGATCCGAAGAGCGCATATGGAACCGGCTCGGAGATGTTCGAGGTCGTGCCGTTGTGGAAGAGGAAGCGCACGTAGATGTCATCCGTGGCTGGGTAGCTGGTGCTGGAGATCTCGGTGGTGGTGTTGGTGAACAGCTCAAAAGTCATGGCCGAGGCGTAGTCCGCGATACCCATGAAGTCGGGGTTGACGGACGGCAGATCCGCAAGACCGAAGAAGGAGGCAAATGTCGCGTAAGCACCAAACTGGATGCCAAATTTCTGCTTGCCCGCGCCTGTGATTGTGGTGTTGAGGAATGAGACGATCTGGCCAGCGAGAACCATACCGCTCACAGCGCGAGCGTCGTTCGAGCTGTTGGACGTGTATGCGAGACCCCACTCGTGGGTGTCAGCAAGGGTGCGCAGCTGGAATAAGGTCTCATTCGTCAATACGCTAGAGTCCTGGATGGTAGCGTTATGGATCTCGGCGACGTTGATGAGATCGTAGATGGTGTAGGCGTTCTTAAAAGACACCTGGCTGCTGTTGAACGTGCGGTTGACAACAGGTGCAATAGTGTTGTAGAAATCCTGGGTGCTACTGAGCAAGTCTTGGTACTGCGAGGTCATGAAATAGCTGTTGGAGCTGATCGTTGCTTGACCACAGTTGCTGGTACTCTGTAGCCAGCCGCTGTCCTCACTACCACTACCGCTGCTGACGAGCTCGATAGGAATAAGCTGGTAGCCCGACAATGGTGACGTGACAACCGTTCCATTCGCCAAGGTCTCAGTGTCCATGGGAGAATTGACGGGTGGGTAGAGACCTTGCAAGAAGCCTGTGGCGCTGTTCTGCAACACAGTATCATCGGGTGCAGAGGCAGCAATTTGGCTCTGCTTGACAAAGTCTGTATTGATGCCGTTGATGCGATAGGGAGCATCTGCGGCCACATAACGACTGCGATAGTAGTCGCCTGAGGTGAAAACTTCCTGATATCCCAAGACGGTGAGGTTTGCCGGTGGAGTCGACTTGGCTGTTCGGTCACCATGGCGGTGGAACATATATACTCCCAGAACAGTCTCGGTGGATTGAGCCAAAGTCAGTGGCAAGGCAGCTGCCATAGTCAGCAGCGTGGAGGTGAACATCTTGGATCCCTGGTCGACGAGCTTCAGTAAACAACGCACGAGTACGTAGCGGTGAACAAGAAAAGAGAGTGCAAGGGGATCAGCTTGTCAATCTGAAGCATGGGTTCAAGTTATAGGTCATAGTGATGGAGCTGGCCGTCCCACGTTCTCCCCACCTGGTTATCAACGAAAATGCTTGAGGCATTGGTCCATCCCAGACCGTCGTTCGCCTATATGTGCCGCATGGCGCCACGTCTTTGTTGGTCGCATGGCCTCTGCATGGCATTGGATGGTGAGCGGCAGATACTGCAACCTTGCTGCTGCATCTTCACTCAACAGAGGAATTCGTGCAACGGTCGAGGAGGGGCAAATGTAGAAATGCTACGCTGATAGGCGGAACGCCCCACTAATTTCCGCTTTGGGGGGTCACACCCCGAGGCTCGCTGGAAAATTGCCTTTTTCCTCGGATATGACGGCTCTCTCTGCCAGGACAGCTCGCTTGTGAGTTGGAGCTTCCGTACTGTGAACTTGCTCATGGTTCACATATGTAAGGTAGTCCAAGTTGCCTGGTAGGTAGCTGAGCTTCCAATTTTGAAGTGTTTTGAGACGGGACAATGTCAGGGCACCTTTGGCTATCTATATGCCTATAGTCTTATGAAAATTTCTTTTCCACTTGAGTAAATCTCATAAATACGTTTTCTGCTCGACGAGTTTTTGCTGGGATTGGTTATAAACGCACTGCTTGGGCTGGTCTGGCCATACCAAAAGTTCCTGGTAACGAGACGCACGCTCAAGGGTAACGTGAAGCAATCAAGGCCGCTGCATGTACACCAAACACCGAGTTCGATCAAGCTGGGGAACGACCGAATTGGCCAAATCTATACAGCATAGGAGGCTGTAGAGAAAGCAGATCGTCCGGGGCATGCACTAGCATTGATGAACTAGTATTGCACTCCAGGGCGCTGCTGTAGGCACAAAAGCCATGCATTTCGCGCTACTTTATTCGTCGACTATTGTTTGGTAGGAAAGATAAGCAAGTCAAATCTCCTTAAACACTAGATGTGGTATGATTGGAAGTGTCAACAGGGTATGCAAGACGAGGCGCACCACTCCAATGATCACGGCTCTGTTTGCATCGGATGTGAGAGGTACAATACAGATATTGCAGATTGTAGTCACGTCGGCTCAGGATGGGGTTTCACCTGTTCGCGCATTTCGCCGTTTTCTCGTGAGTGAGGCAGGACGAGCACGGAACGAAACATGTTAGACACAACTACAAGAAAGTAAGCTGCGTTTTCTTCGAACAACATGAGGTGAGGTTGTCGGGAAAGCCAAACAAGATCGAGACAGAGTCGAAACGTCACGTGACAGGACCGCCTGCATGATTCGGCAAAGTTGCTGCCAAGCCCCGACCACACCAGAAGAATTGCACCCACCTCAAAGATCACCACCAAGAGGATTCACAACCGACCACATTCCCTTCTTTCCACCATCACACAGCCGCAATCATGGCCGTTGGAAAGAACAAGCGTTTGTCAAAGGGCAAGAAGGGCTTGAAGAAGCGCACCGATCCCTTCGCGCGCAAGGACTGGTTTTCCGTCAAGGCACCATCCACCTTCCAAGTTAGAGAGTACGCCATCACCACCAGAAATTTCCGAGCGAGCATTTGGAGGATGCGCAAGAGGGCAAATTCGATGGTGGAAAGGAATGCTAACACGATCGTAGTGTCGGCAAGACGCTCGTGAACCGTTCGACTGGTCTCAAGAACGCCAACGACGCCCTCAAGGGCCGTATCTTCGAAGCTTCCCTCGCCGACCTCCAGAAGGATGAGGACCACTCATTCCGCAAGATCAAGCTCCGCGTCGACGAGGTCCAGGGCAAGAACTGCCTCACCAACTTCCACGGTCTCGATTTCACCTCCGACAAGCTGCGGTCTCTTGTCCGCAAGTGGCAATCCCTGATCGAAGCCAACGTTGTTGTCAAGACCACCGATGACTACCTCCTCCGCATGTTCTGCATCGCTTTCACCCAAAGGAGACCCAACCAGATCAAGAAGACCACATATGCACGCGCATCGCAAATCCGCGCCATCAGGAAGAAGATGACCGACATCATGCAGCGAGAGGCTCAGGCTTGCTCGCTGGCACAACTCACCACCAAGCTCATCCCCGAGGTGATTGGTCGTGAGATCCAGAAGAGTACCCAGGGCATTTACCCCCTTAACAACGTATGTACAACGAGCATATGGGAGATTGAGGAATCAAAATGCTAACGTTACTTAGGTGCACGTTCGCAAGGTCAAGCTTCTCAAGGCACCCAAGTTCGATCTCGGCACTCTTCTCGCCCTTCACGGCGAGTCAAGCACCGACGATGCCGGCCAGAAGGTGGAGGGTGCAAAGGAGTTCAAGGAGCAAGTTTTGACCGAGGTGTAAACGGATAACGTGGTCGTGAGGGAAAAGCTGCATGGTGCTCGGTAGTTTCATGCAATGTCATGGCGTTACAAATGCTTGCGAAGCGACTTATGGGTAGTCGATAGCTTCGTCCATGAGCCTTATGGTCCGGTATAAACGTTCAATACTCAATTGGCTCACTCTCCTTGCGTGTCGGATGAGGAACGTGATGTGAAATATGTGGTTACTGCGATGTGTAGGAAACACTATTCAGCTGTGTCTTGCACGACAGTTGAGCTCTCCCCACAACGATTGAATATATCCTTCATGTCGCGGAACAAGCATGATCGCCTCTAAGCAGTGTTGAGAATACCAACGGGACAATAGGATTCCCGTTCGAGTATATTTACTGGTAATTCTACCTAGAAACTGAAAAATGTCGTGCGCAGCTTGTATTGATCATACGAGTCACTGTCTTTCAGATCTCCACCATCGAACGGTGGTGTATCTCACTGACTAGCGCAAGTCTTCCACAAGCAATTGATTAGAAGCACAACGATCCGTCTCCCCCACTTACCTTACTATCATACTTCGTCAACAAAATTATTGTGCTTCAGCGACCATGGCCCCCAAAGAGCTCAACTTCATAACCGGCAATGCCAACAAGCTCGCCGAAGTCCGCGCCATCTTATCCTCGACGCCGATCCAGCTTTCTAGCCAGGCTGTGGATCTGCTCGAGATCCAGGGCACAATCGAGGAGATCTCCAGGGATAAAGCGCTGAGAGCCGTTGAGGTGGTCAGTATTCCTATCGACTGATAACCATGGCTCGCAAGAATCTGCGCTATGAGCTGTGAAAGTAGGCATCACGAGTTTCGTTATTAATTATCGTCTGCTGCAGGTCAATGGGCCAGTACTCGTAGAAGATACATGCTTGTGCTTCAAGGCTTTCGATGAACTACCTGGACCTTACGTGTACGTACTGCACTTCTTCAGTTTACATATAGGCTTTCATCAAGTTCACCCAATCGTCGGCATACGACGGTTTTTCGCATTTCGACACTACAGATAAACCGCGGCCCACATTGACGTTGGCAAACCATCGTGCTAATAGGTTGTGGTTTAAACAACTTTAGGAAGTGGTTTCTCAAAGCACTTGGAGTCCAACAATTCCACAAGTTGCTCGCCGGATTCGAAGATCAGTCAGCTCAAGCTGTGTGTACCTTCGCTTACTGCGAAGGTCCGGGACATGAGCCCATCATCTTCCAAGGCAGGACGGATGTATGCAGAGTCCCTGTTCTTCGATAGATGAGCTGTGGCTAACACGAGCATGCAGGGCAAGATTGTAGAAGCCCGTGGTCCAACAACCTTCGGTAAGTCAAGCCGATGCATGCACTATTCCCTGCATTGGTGATCTCAACCTGGCTAATGGCCCTCCAGGCTGGGATGCGTGCTTCGAATATGAAGGGCAGACGTACGCAGAAATGCCCAAAGAGGCGAAGAACGAAATCTCGCACCGCGGCAAGGCATTGGCGAAGCTTGTGGACTGGCTGAAGACCGAAGTTTGAACGTCGTTTGATTCTTCTCGGAAGTTTGGGCGTTGAAACCTCTCCAGAAGGGGAAAAACCCCTTGATACCAGAGCCAATGCGAGCAACATTGCTTACACCGCTCATCCATGCAAGAACAAAGGATTGTCTTCATCCTTCGGCTCCGCTTGCGCCGCCGGCCCACTGTCACCCTTGCCATTATCCTTCCTCCAGTTCGCAATCCACTGCTCGATCCGCTCCACGTTCGCATCAATATCCTCCGTCTTCTCGCTCTTCAGCTCCACCACGATCTCCTCATCATACGCCTCCCTCGCCTCCTCCAGCAACACCTCCATGATCTCACAGTCCATATTCTCCTCCAGTTTCTTCCCGCTATACCCGCGCGCCTTCAACCGGTCATATAGGAGCTGGTTGTCGCATCGCAGCACACATACCAGATCGATCACCGACGGCGGGAACAGGTCGCACGCGTGCCAATCAATGATCTGCCCGCCTTCCTCCAGATCGTTCTCAATCACATCCAGCAGCCGATCTTCATCCACGATCTTGGTATGTGGGTCGTCGGGATCTGTGGACTTCTCCCCGATGTTGTGCTTCTTCACCACTTCGTTGATGTTCAGATGGTGCAAGCCAGTCTTTTGCGCCAGCTCTTCGCACGTGGTTGTTTTGCCAACACCTGGCGTGCCTGTGACGATGATATTGGGCGACGTGCGAAGCATTTGACCTGTCATGGTGGAAACGTTCTTGAAGGAGAAGTAGTTCAATGGTCGAGATACTGAGCTTGGAGGTCTGCAGACGCGTGGTATGAGTCTGGAAAACATAAAAGCTCCAGCAGAAGACCTGACGTAGAAGGACAGTAAAAAGTGGGGTCAGCCGACTTTTTGTGAATGAATGTTCAGCCCTACAAGAGCTGCCATGCTGCTTACTCAGCAATGATACCCTTTGCTGTAGACAGATGTGATTTCTTCCGAAGGTAAGTAACAACGAATGTTGCGATCTTCCGACCAACGAAGATGTTGGTCAGGACGCCGGTACTCATCCATCGCCAAGCTATCAAGGTCCTTGCTCCTCGAGCATTCTCGACCGCGTCACTAAGCAATGGCATTTCTCTCGCGTACGATCTACACGAGCCTCCACCTAAGGACGGCAACCCGAGAACACCAAATGCACCGATCGTCTTCATACATGGGCTCTTTGGATCGAAGAAGAACAATCGAAGTATAAGTAAGTAGGTGAGCTCCAGTCCACCCGTGGCTTGCCCAATCCATGCTTACTAAACTATCCTACAGAGTCCTGGCCCGCGATCTGAACCGACCAGTCTATGCGCTCGACCTGCGCAACCACGGCGACTCCTCTCACAATCCCCGGCACGATTATACTGCCCTTGCAGAAGATGTTGAGCTGTTCCTCCAAACCACCGGGCTCGAGAACAGCACGTTGATTGGGCACTCGATGGGCGCGAAGACTGCCATGGTCGTAGCACTGCGCCAGAAAGTTCCTATTGCGAATTTGATCCCCGTGGACAACGCGCCCGTAGATGCGGCGCTGAAGAGCGACTTTGGGAAGTATATGCAAGGCATGCGCAAGATCGAGGCCAGCGGATGCACGAAACAGAGCGAGGCGGATGCCATTCTGCAAGACTACGAGGAAGCGTTGCCCATACGACAGTTTCTGCTCTCGAACTTGATGACGGCAGACGATGGGAAGAAGAAATTCCGCATCCCCATCAACATCCTTGCCCCAGCGTTGAATAACATGGCGGACTTTCCATTCACTGATCCGGATGAGGCGCGATACAGCGGTCCAACCCTCATAGTCCGAGGGACAAAGAGCAGATATGTGGCAGATGAGATGTTGCCGATCATTGGCAGGTTCTTCCCCAAGTTTGAGGTCGTGGATGTAGAAAGTGGGCATTGGGTGATATCGGAGAAGCCGGAGGATTTCAGAAGAGGTGAGTGTCGAGTGTCATTTTCAACAAGGCCCCTGCTAATGACACACACAGCCGTTGTGCAATTCTTGCAAGACAAGGAATGAAGAGGATGCTCATGTCTCGTTTGGCAAGGCGTTCAAACATAAGTGGGATTCCTGATCGGCGTGATATCCAACCCGGATTGACCCTTATACCCTGTTCAGGTCACCAGGCTGTCGTTACTGATGGACTGGATGACTGTCAGTATCGCGGAATCGTTAGCTACGCCGAATCCGCCAAACTTACGAGATAATCTCGAATTCTTCCCAACGCGTCAAGCCTTCATCGCTGCGCCGATATGGCTCCAGCAATACGTCGATACCAGCTTGCGGGCGTTTCCCGTCTAGCAGTCTTTCGACCGCGCTAGAGGTTGGGTGGGAAGAATCGAAGACAAGGAGATTCCGGTGGCCGTCATGGCGACGCTCGATACCGATGATGGACATGGAGTGTCCGAAACGCTGTAAGTATATCGGCGGCAGACCCGTAATATGTGATGTTCCATGACTTCGTGCATCATCGAGACCTCGCATGAAGTACGCTTCCACGTGGTCCAACAATGCCACTGCTGCCAGGTCTCCACCCTTTTCATTCTCGTCCCTGCGGAACGAAATCGCCTCCACCTGGACGCCGATCTGCGTAAAATAGGCAAGTGCCTCATGTGTACCAATCCATTTCCGTGAGCCCAGAATGCCGCCAGTCTCGACCTTTCCGTAGATGCAGATGTTGTTCTGCCAAGCCTGTTCGATCACTTCTTGGATCTGAAAAACGTTCGGCATTTCACTGAGGCCAGCAAGTCCAGGATGATGCCGACGGAGATATGTCAGCAAGACCTGAATGTTCCAATATCCGCAGAAGTTGCCATCGCACTGGAGTTTGCGAATGTGATGTACGCTTGGATCACAAAAGTATGTCGTTGCAATACTCCTGTCGTGTGCACAAAGATCAGCCAGGACAGGTATGAGACCAGCTGTCTCATTCGGAACGATCGTGCGGTGCTCCAATCGCCCATCACCTCGGATCCGGTTAACGAGCCGGGGTCGCGCATCATTGAGAAGGTGGCGCCGTACGTGGTCGGGCATGGTGGGTTCGAAAGCGTATGGTCCTAGCTCATGTTTCCCCAACCGACCTGGTCTCTGTGGTTGCCTCAGCGTTTTGACCCGAGGTGATGTGTGAGTGCTCCGCGACGACCTGATCGATGAAGACGAAGATGATGCCACTGTTGAGCGTCTATGGGTCGAAGTCCCGGAAAAGTATCGTAGCAGACCGACAGATCGTGACTCAGTTGTATGTGCACGGCCCCTGGTTTGTGATGAGGACGAGGTCCTTGATGTTTTAGCAAACGAGTTTGAAATTCGTCTGGATCGCTCATCATCGTTTGTGCCGGCAGCATCGTGAAGTGCCAGATGGTAATCTACTCGTGAGAGCATGATATATTGGCCACAACCAGGGCGCGTGCATTTTGTCCATCGGTCGCCTGGCACAGGCAAATCAGCACTACTTCGAGAAGACGCAGCGGCATCTGACGATGATATTGATGATCGTGATTCTGCATCACTCGTTGTTGAAGATTCTTCGCTATGGTACTTCTCGATATGTAGTTGGATCATGTACTCGGTATGCCTGATGCCGCAGAATGGGCATGTTGCCATCCCGGCCATGGCGCCAGTGCTTCACACAATCACCCTTCGTGGGTAGTGGCGATATTCGTTGTTCGAACAACGTAACTGGTCGTAAGCATACTCGAGGCAAGGTCTGTAAATTGGAACATTCATGTTTGTTCAAAGTATCGAGGCACATGTTAACAATCCATGGTCAGCAGATCACTTGCCATGTGTCGTTGGTTGGGTCAGTACGTCAGGCCCGAAGAAAGCGAGCGCTAGTTCGGGATCGCTTGGAGATTCCGGCATGTGAGGCCATAAATGTGCTAGCTTCAGCTATAATGTGTGCGTTTAAGTTAA
The DNA here is from genome assembly GCA_003012245.1 of Microcyclospora tardicrescens. Classification (NCBI taxonomy): domain Eukaryota; kingdom Fungi; phylum Ascomycota; class Dothideomycetes; order Capnodiales; genus Microcyclospora; species Microcyclospora tardicrescens. The sequence continues at coordinate 7,012 of PXOE01000295.1, read as the reverse complement.
CGTGAGGTCGACCTTGCGATGATGAGGAATGAAGTATAGGCATCAAGAAGGACACGGAACAAGGAAAACGAACAACGGAAGACTCAGAATCACTTCACGTGAATGAGACTTTGCAGTCAGCCTACAATGCTTCAATCCTTGTCAATCCAACCCCGTTCATTGCCATGTCATCAGGTAGATCCGGTCAACAGAAACTATGGGTGACAAGAACGACTTTTCATCGACTGTCATACGCATAAGCAGGGGAGATTAGAGCGTGGCGTGGAGCAAATAGTGGCCTTCACGCATCTCCATTGAAGCGACAGAACCGGGCTACCCAGATTGACTTGATTGACACGGCTAAGACTTGCCTTGAGTCTGCCTCATGTACTACTGTGCAGTAACTTCGTCCGGGCTCATGATGTCCCTCGATCATATGCAGCCTATGGTAGCCTGAAGGATAACATTGCACATGCAGCAGGGGTACACACTGACGTGGCAGCCTTATGCGGAGGGGCACTCCTGCACAGCCCTTGGGGGAAAACATATGTCAACAAAATCAACATTGACGACAGAAACGAGATGTCCTCCTCAACGGAAGCAAATCAAGAGCCTCGAGCTTCACAACTCAGGATTCAGGATGCATACGACGAATGGGAGCTGAAGTATTAAGAGGCATGTCCTCTTAACCAAAGCAGAGATGAATGCTGACGAGGGACGCAGGCAGCAGCTGGAAATGAATACAATGGTCAAGTGTCCGGGACTCTCCAACGATTCCTAAAGGAGCCTTCATTGCCGGTATACTACAAGATGAAGGCTTGTCTCGCACTCAGTGGTGCCGATGAGGAGAACGAGCCATGGGAGAACATTGCAGCGTGCCGATATCTCATCAAGGAGGCGGAAGATGCTCTTAACGAAGCTAAGAGGATATATGTTTACGAACTTGATGTAGAGGTCCTCAAGCGATTCGAGAGCATAATCAAGGAAGAGAAAGAACAGCTTCGTGCACGTGAGCGGCTTTGCAACAGCGATTGTGAAAGCGACTAGCCTTGATACCCAATAGAAGTCGGAGCTGTCTCGAGACCGCTGGCGGTTTTCCCTGTCCACAAGGAAATGTCGTGGGCGAAAGCGACTAGTATCAAAGCGGCACTTCTTGAGTGAGAACATGAGTCAGATACAGAGATACACCTGCAGGCTGTGAATTCATCTACAAGCATCTTGCTGAGGAGTGCTCGAAACCCGATCTAAGTGATTCAACATGGAGTGTAGGTAAACCATCCCATCGAGCTGGATCCCATCATGATCGTATGTACAGATCTCGTCCTCAGAGATGTGAGCAGTCACATTTCATGCTGCAGCTCTGTCGCCACATTAAGCACAGTATGTCTGAGGAAGCCATGAACGTCATGCAGGGTAGACGTTTTTTGTGAACCCCCAGCGAAGCACGGGATTCCCAATCCAGCACCATTGCTTCAAGTCGCTTGGTAGTCATTCGTTGTCTGTTTGCCTTCGCATGTCATAGGAGAATCGATGGAAGCCAGCCATAAGGTCATTGAGAACAACAGTGGAATGCAGACATGTTCTTACCTTCGTGCAAGCTGATATCATTTCATCGAAATTGATTGTTACGGTCTGCGAGTGTCCATTCCACGAGAGGTCACATATGGCAATGCATGTGAAAACGACCGAGACAAGAGTATCAAGGATCTTGACGTCTAACGAGTTGAGCGAGATGGAAACAGAATTCGTGATCACATCAACGTTGATCTCTTCCCCTCACTCAGACTACAATGCATTATGATCAGGCTCTAATGTGACACTGTAACGCGGTGCAATCACATTCGTCGACAGGATCTCGTGGGCCGTCCGCAATGGTAATCTATCGATAATTCTGCTGATGAATGATGAGTTGGCTCCACGCATGAGCTGCGGCTATGTGCTGCGACTGACCATATTTGTTTTTCTTCTATATCATCATCAGAACATTAAGCAAGTGATGTCCAGTCTAACTTATGAAGTGGAGGAGAATTTGATCTATGCGGCTTCCGTCATCGGAGTGGCACGTGCGTGGCAGGTGGGACAATCCAGTTCTAATATTTGACTGACTCGTGCCCCTCCTTAAATGAGTTTCTACTCAAGATGGCGACTTTCGATTTTTCTATACGCAAGAGCGCTTGCTTCAAAACACAATGGCCACCGTAGTCCTTGGCGCGCAATGGGGGGACGAAGGTAAAGGAAAGATTGTCGATGTCTTGAGCGAGGGCATACAATTGTGCTGCCGCGCACAAGGTGGGCACAATGCTGGCCATACGATTGTGAAGAACGGAACAACTTTTGATGTGCACATCCTGCGTAAGTGAAGAACTCTAGACACTCGAATCACGACAACAAGACTGACAGTCAATCAGCTTCTGGCGTCCTCACTGACGGCTGTGTCAACCTCATCGGCACCGGCTGTGTTGTTTACATTCCCGGCTTCTTCAAAGAGATCGAGACGCTGCAAAAGCACGGCATCAGTACCCAGGATCGCGTCCTGATCAGCGATCGTTGCCACGTTGACCTTGACTTGCACACCAAAGTCGATGGACTCGAGGAGGTAGAGCTGGGCAAAGCCAACATCGGCACGACCGGCAAGGGCATTGGACCTACCTACTCTACCAAGGCTACTCGGAGTGGCATACACATTGCGGAGATCTTCAACAAGGAGATCTTTGACGCCAAGCTCCGCCACCTTGAGTCTGGTTTCAAGAAGCGATACGGCGATCTCTTGAGCTATAACGCGGAAGAAGAGATTGCGCGCTTCGATGGATACCGTGAGACATTGAAGCCTTACGTCGTCGACCAGGTTCCACTCATCGAGTCCGCTGTCAGAGGAAACGTGCGCATGCTTGTCGAAGGTGCCAATGCGTTGATGCTTGACATCGACAATGGTACCTATCCTTTCGTCACGTCCTCGAACACCGGCTTGGGTGGCATCTTCACCGGACTTCACCTCAACCCCAAAAAGATCCGCGAGACCATTGGCGTGGTCAAGGCTTACACCACTCGCGTCGGCTCTGGTCCCTTCCCATCAGAACAGCTTAACGAGTTCGGTGATCGTTTGCAGAAGGTCGGTCGCGAATTTGGAGTGACTACTGGCCGTAAGCGACGATGCGGCTGGCTGGACCTGGTGGTGGTCAAGTTCTCAACCGCAATCAACTGGTATGATGCGATCAACCTGACGAAGCTCGATATCTTGGACGATTTCGAGGAAATCCAGGTCGCTACGCAATACATCCACAATGGACAGCCCCTCGCATCATTCCCCGCTGATCTGAGCGTGCTGGCGAACCTCGAGGTCAAGTACGAGACTCTCCCTGGCTGGAAATCCAACACTGTCGGCTTGACTCGTTACGAAGACCTGCCGGAGAATGCTCGGAAGTACGTTGAGTACATTGAGAAGTTTGTTGGCGTGCCTATCAAGTACATTGGTACAGGACCTGCTCGGGAAAGCATGATCGTAAGATAGCAGTACAGCTAAACGTGTCGAATACATTGCAACCATACAACACAAGCCCATAGTTGGACTGGTAGCTGCACACATATAAATATGGCCTACACCTGGCGGTCGATAGTTGTGTGTTAAGCTTGATCCTAGCGTATACAGTCATGAACATAACATGCTCGAGCCAAACGCTCCTTCAATTCTCATACAAGTACAAGAAGTCAGATTTCACCATGTCACCCGCTGTGCACCGTAGCTAAGCAAACGTAAACCCTGGAGATGCCCGTTCCTCAAGCAACCCCTGCTTTACTCGTCCTTGACGCCACCCCGTCCTGCGCGCTCCGCCGCCTCGATGCTCTTCTTGTCCGTCTTGATCTCGTTCGCGCCCTGGGCGCCCATCATGCCGCCGAAGCCCGCGGCCGCCTTCCACGGTCGCTTGAGGTCGCCGCTGGCAGGCTGGCCGAGCACGTGCACCTTGACCAGGTTGCCCTCGAAAGCGCCCTTGAGCGGGATGATGGACTGGATCAACAGAGGGTTGGTGTATTTGAAGTACAGGTGCATGACAGCCATCATGCCCACGCCCATCAGCTGCGACTTGAACAGTCCGCGGAGCTGCTGCTGGTCGTATGCGTGCACTGTCGTCGTCACCGCCTTGGGTTCCTCCGTGCTGCCCATCGGCGCGGGCTCGACGTACTTGAGCACTGTCATGTCTGTGGTGCGTGGGGAAACAAGTCAGCGTTGCGAGCAAGCGTGCGGCGCAGTAAGGGAAAGGGATTATAGGAGACATGAGCGCAAAGCCTCCTGCTTCCTGGGAAAGCTCACCTTTCTTTTTGTCAATCTGCATCTTCGTGTACAGGTACACGGCGACGATTATCAAGTTGCTCACGACGTAGAGCCCTCGCACTCCGTTGAGCACCCACTCCTCCTCCCACGGGATCTTCTTGCTGGCCTGCATCATCACCAGGATGATCACCAGGTTGGTGCTACATTGTGGATATCTTGTCAGTCTCTTTGCTCATTTTATAGCTGGGTTCTTGTATCTGTGCTTCGTGGTGTGGGATGAAGTCGCGGAGGACAGAGCTTTGCATACATTTGAGGATTCATGGCTGCGGTGTGTTCGAAGGGTGGATGAGGTCGTTGTTGGTGATGGGATGCCTTCTCGACAGTGTTATTACGAGGAAGAGAGAGCGCGATATGGAAGCGGTCGATCTTGATGTGGTGTTGATGGTCTCGCCTAGAAGGTGTCCTCTTCCAGTGTTTTTGGCCTGGTGCCGCTAGCGCAAATACGCATGGCGGGTTCGATACATGTACGCTCTCTATCGCTTTCTATCCACTTCTGACAGGTATCCACCTCACATAACGAGATTCACTAAGCGATGTGATACTGGGCGATTTACAGCTGAGACCAGGCCTTGTAGACTGTTGCCGTGACATCTTCTCGATCCTGTGCTTGGTGAGGCTCCCCCATTCTGGCTGGCTTATGTTGTCCTCCACTCGCATAATGCTCGACAGGTGAACACAAACAAAGTTTGAACCAAGTCGTGGCAGCCACGAGAACTGTGACTATGGCGGGAGCAGTCTTGACTTGTGGGACACACATGGACCATCTACGACGCTACCTTCTATATATTATAAGCTCTTCTTACTCATGGGAGTTGTCTGAGCCGTCTTCTGAGTCTTGCGTCCCGTTACGCCAGTGAGCAACAGCCCGACAACCCAGCCAAAGCCAAGCAATACTGCAGCTGCAGTTCCAAGCGTTACCCAACCACTTCCTACTATTGCTGAGTTTGGGTTGAGCGTTGGCACGGTTATGGTCTCAAACAGTGGACCTTGCCTCGTCTCCGGAGGAATATGATGGAACATTGTCTTCGGTCCAAACAGTCCGTCGTAGCCCAGATTGACACGATCGAACGGGTTCACTGACATTTTAAGACCGTCCTCCGCTTCGCACGCCCAGAATAAGACCGGGTGTGGTATCGAGAGATTCCTGTGATCTTGTGTACTAGTGCGTGGTTGACTGCTATTGGATATTGATGGCTCAGCTTCGTCGCTGGCGCCGCGCAGATAACGAAGATGTGTTGGGATCGTTATCTTCCACGATTCGCCATCGGGGGCCCCGCCTGTTGTCGAACCCGGCGAAGGATGCGCAAGTTCAAAGAGGGCTGCAGAACCCCATTGATTAACCACCCAGTCGGGCGCTTCGAGATCGGACTCGCCCGTCAAACTACGCAATGCCACCAGGTTTTGAGACTGAAGAAATAGTGGGTCCGAAAATTGGTACCGATCGAGGAAAAGGGATGATGGTAACGTGAGGTAGGCATGTAAAGCACATGAGTCCTTTGGTGGTTGCAGCTGTCGGCGTAGAAGCTTGATGTTGAGTTTAGGATGAAGTCCTGTAGGTGATTGGAACTCCACTGAAAACCTTGCGGATTCTGGTTCGGGCAATGGATGGTGTCGTGAAGGAAACGAAAAGAGTGTAGTATCTAGAATGACAATATTAGCTAGCCAGTGATAGCTTTCTCGATGTGTAGCACATACCGGGCTTCTCATCGGCTCCAAGCACATTTAGAATACCTCCAAGCTTCAGCTCTTCGGGTTCGTCTGCCTTCTCTGCCCGCAGGATGCCAACCTCTACAGTATCTTGAGGTCGCGACTTTTTCACTATCTTATGTGACTGAGGGAACTTGCTCATTCCCTCTTTTGTCCAATACGCAGTGACTGTGACGGCGTGGCTGATGGTATCGAAGTCGATATCAAGTGAACTGGCTCCGTCTAAAAGGGCAGCTTGTTGAATGCATTCTGGACTCTTTTCACACAAAGATCGCGCAACATGTAATTGGAAATGTTGGAGATGTTCCAAGGGAGAATAGAACTGATAGGTAGAAGAGGAGGCGAATCGTTCCGAAGTCACCTCTTGCCTGCTGAACGTGTTTACACCATACAGACAGGAAACTTCTTTGGAGAACAATTTAATCAAGTCTGGACAGATATTAATGCTTGTTGACAGTCAGTAAGGCTCAGGACGGTGGAAAATCTGGTAAATCACTTTTGGGAAACGTCTCTTGGAGTATAGAATACATGCAATCCTGGTGGCAATCTTGAGAGATTTGGAGACGTTGTCTCATAGCTGACAGGAGACGACCAGCGAATGTGTAATTCATGTAAGTTGCGTAATGTGCTCTCGTACTATCACTGAACGGTCAATGACGAACGCAAAGTAGGACCCAATTGAGAACACACCCCAAATTCACCAAGGCCGAATGTAAAGCGTTTCTCCAGAGCACATTGATCAGCTTCAGGAAAGAGAAGAGAATCTGCGGTGACCTCAACATTGGCTGGGTCAGTTTTGCTGCCCCCGGGTACAAAAAACGTCGTTCGCTGCTTCATGATCTCAAGGTATGCGAAATGGCACTGCAGACATGCAAGAGTTGCTCAGTGTAGAATTTTGTCATTGGTTGCTCGAATGCTCCATTTCAGATACACGTTCTGATACGTTGAATCAAGCAATTCCGAAAGGCTGATGTCGTCCGTTCGTCCATGCATTTACGT
>PXOE01000291.1:0-26758 GCA_003012245.1 Microcyclospora tardicrescens | reverse complement strand
CCCGGCCCCCCGCCTCCCGAGCACCACTGCCAACCCTGCCACAGCCTTCCAAGCACCAAGCCCCGTCATCCTTGTCCAATACCCTGTACCACCTATCAACCGAGCCGCCCAGACATTATCCACGGGATGGAGAAGCTGATCCTGCGTGGTGTCATGTATGGCGCAGACAAGATCCCCGACCACTGGTTCGAGAAGGTCCCCGGCAACTTTTACAAACCCAAGGACAACGACTCTGGACAACGCGGGGGCCGGATGAAGCACCAACAGCAGAGCGACCACGGCCACCAATCTCGCAGCTCGGATCATCAGAACCGCAGGCGTCGCTATAGTACCGGCGACTCGTCACGTGGCCGAGCCTCGAATATGGACAGGGACCGTTCGCAGGGTGACAGACGCCGCCATGACCGCCATGGTCGAAGCTCGTACGATGGCGGTGAGGACGATCAGTACAGTGGCGATGACCGTCGACGCCGCCGACGCCACGGTGCTCATCCAAGACGAGAACGCTCACACCACGACGAAGACCGTTATGGCCGCCGTGATGGTTATGATTCACCACCACGCGACGACTTTCGTGATAATCGTAGGGATCGTCGTCAAGAGTCTCCACCACGTGATGTCGGGGATATGAGAAGGGGTGGAACTGCACGCAATGCAGATGACCGGCGGATCCAGCCTGTTCCTGTCGCTGGTGGGGTGGCGACAGGAGATGTTGGCCGTTCCCAGAGTGGTTCTCCTTCCAATGCTCAATCCTCTAACCCTCCCCCAATCTACGTACCATACGCGCACATCTATGGCGGGCCGCAGTCAACACCGCCTACTTCTACAACTGGTTCTGTGCAGCCGAATGCTCACAATCAAATGACGCACGGTGTAGCGCCACTCAAGTATCAGCAAAATGTGGACGCTCAACAGGCTCCAACAGCCGCTGCAGCAGGTGCTGGCGCAGAGTACACTGGCCAGCCGGGATGGATATATCCTGAAGACCCACGATGGGATCCTCGTTATGCTCATGATCGTGGGGAAGCAGATCATAAGTATTCCTCACGTCCCACATCATCAAGTCAGCGCTCTGGACAAGAAGATCACTCACCCACGAACGATAGCTTCAGCACGTACGAGAAGCGTTCGAGGCGTAGCGACCGCGATGACGACCACTCCCAGCGTGCAAAGTCCCATGGTGGACGTGGTAAGTCTAGGATCAGAGAGGTGTTCGACCCCAGCCAGCGCGGACTGGGCTACTCGGCAGTTGGTGCCCTGGCTGGAGGCTTGGTCGGTAGTGAAGTTGGGAAGGGCATTGTGCCCATCGGACTGGGAGCTGCAGTTGGTGCACTTGGTGCTAATGCCTTTGAAGCTAGGGAGAGGTACGTCAACGCCAACGACAACGATGACCGCCACCATACCAACCTCCGGAAGCCGTCGCACGGTACGCATACGAGTCAACATCGTGGTGCTGCCCCGTCGGCGTCGCGACCGAGGAGGGAGGAGAAGGGGAGATTGGAGCCGCCGCCTCCCAGGTGAGAGTTCAACACACACCTTGTGGCAGCCATGGCGTGCAACTTGTGCTTTTCCGTTTCATTTCACCTTCCCCATTCTTCTATTCTCTGCTTCCACGGATGACAGAGACGAGTAGGCTGAGTGTCTTTGGCTGCAACTGACTTATTTGGCTTGTACAGGCGCAAAGACGAGAAGCGTAACTCCCAGTGGACGGATGATGGAACCTATGCACGGCGCGACGCCCAGAATCGTGATTCACGGGATCGAAGTGGCTACTACTCGAATTAGAAGTTCTAGCACACAACCGGCTGTCGATATCCTGAGGTCATTTCTGCAACTCTTCCAATGAAGTATGATGTGGTTGACGGAGCCTAATCGTACTCTTTCTTCATACAGCATATCCTGTCGAGGATCATACACGACCACCCAAGTCATTGACTGCAAACGACAAAGACAACGAATTTATGATATACACGACAGACACGATATGCGAGCATTAGATACTTCCAATGGTAGCAAAGCGTGGCTTTTTCCTGATAGACGCGGCGGCATGATTTCACGATGACGATCAGGGGTGTTTTTGGAGCGTTCTGCAGCAGCGACAGGACACAGGGCATACATCACCTGTGTATCTTCATTTGTTGGAGTGTTACCTGATTTTATAATTTCCTCGGTCAATTGAACATAGAAACCCCTATATCTCCTGATGACCCCTTTTTCTGATGATTCCCCCTTCACCGTAATTTGTCCAGTAACTATTTTACGAAACGTACTGTATTGTAACATCATGCCATGACCTTTGCCCATCCATCGTCCATCACCATCCTTCCCAACTCTGTTCGTACGTCTGCCATCTTCAATGCCCACTCTTCGGCTTCCGCGCCAACCCCTCCGCCCGCGCAATCCACGCCGCCCCAATCTCGTCGACGCTGCGCCCAAGCTCCCGCTCCACCAGCGCGATGACCCGCTGCATCTTCGTAGCGGCGTCTTCACTCGGATCGTGATCGCTACATTCTTTAACCTGTTTGCCGTCGTCATTGTGGCGCTCGTCATCGTCATTGTCATCGTGCTCGTGCTGGTGCTTCTCATCATAACTTCCTCCTTGCTCTCCGTTTGCCCTTTGTTGTAGCCCCTGTCCATTTTGCCGCTCTGTCATCGTTGCGCGGTTCCGGCCCACGATGCAATGGTTCCGTGTGCTTGGGATGCGGAGCACGTCGACTTCGGGGACAAAGCCGACGGCCGCGCTGAGGCTGTGGATGTAGGAACATAGGGATGCGTAGGCGGAGGGCATTTTCTTGGGGTTGGTGGGGGAAGCGATGGTGGTGCTAGGAAGTGAACTAGGAGAGGATGACTGATCGGATGTTGAGTTGTTGTGTTCGTCAAACAGAGGGGAGATAGAGGCTTGTTTGATAGGTGGATGGTTTGCGGTTTGCGGAGATGCGGACTGATCTTCTGTGGATCTGGATGGTAGATCTTCGTGCTGCGGCGTAGAGTTGCAGATAGTTACACTCTGCTGTCGGCGCTGCTCCTTTACCGCCTCTTTTTGCCCTTTTACACCGACTGGTGCTCGGAACCGCGCGCCAGCTAGATCATGGCTACAGCATGGGATAGCTATGAAGGCGCTGTCGTTCAGGTAGGCGAGCAGTGGTGTCCACGGCGTCAGCTCGTCAGCGTGGTTGGAGATGATGAATCTCCCGCGTGGTCTGAAGAGCCCGGTGTCCCATGCAGGATCTCTGTGAGTTTCACTCTTGCCATCTGAAGCAGAAAGTAGAGGCGCGGGAACGAGCAGCTTCTGCGAGAGACAGGCTTGTACGTCCGAGGTGAAGACAGACCAGGACTTGCGTGTGCGCGCATCGAAGCCATAGCCTTCATATCCCTCCGCGATCAGGATGGAGACGAGGAGGCCGTTTCCACAGCCAATGTCGACGAAGCCTGGGAAGAACGGCTTTCTAGCATGCTTTGCCTCAGGGGGTAACGTTGGCGGTTCGACGGGATCTGCAGCGGCAGAAGGCACAGCGTACATGTCCCGCCACAACTCGACCAGGAACGCCGCGATGCCGAGATCTTCGAAGACGTGCTTGCCAGGATCCGTGACCTCGACCCACTGCTCGCTGAGCGTGCGGCCGTACCTGGTCTTTAGGCGGGTGTACGTGTCCTGGTAGCGTTTTTGTGGGATGATCTGGTCGAGGTGCACACGCTTCTCATACCCGGCGTGCTGGCCTTGCCCATGCTTGTGCACGGTCTGCAAAAGCTTTAGGGCGGTGCGGGAGAGCTTCGGTGTTGGTGGTGTAGCTGGAAACGGCGTGTAGGACAGAGAGATGGAACCGCTCCCCCTGTCCTCATGCCAAATATGCAAGAACGCGAGTGCTTTGACGTCCGGATGATAGAATGGCATCTCCTCCACAGTATCGACATGAGGAACATACAGCACCACGTTCCTTGCCTCGCTTTCGTCAAGTCGCTGGAAGAACAAGCAGGTCTGGACCAGCGGCCGATCCAGCTGTGGATTCCGCGGGATGAGCTGTCGGACTACTGTCCGGCGAAGCTCGTAGCCTTCCAAGCTTACCGATCGAGGACGATACTCGGCCTTCATCTGCTTGAATAATAGCTGCGAGTGACGGTCCGTGGCGTGATCATGTTCTGCCACCTCGCCACTGTCGTAGAGTATGTCTGCGCGAAACAGATGGCTGGAGGTCACGTTGGGGTTCTTGACCAAATTCATCATGACCCCTGCGAAGATCTCGGAGGGGAATGTGCAGTGGCTCTCCAGGATGGTATGCCATATCTCATTCGGTAATGCAATATCTGAGGCTGTTGATGCTCGATCGATGGCCTGAAACTTCGGATGAGTGGGCTGGCCATCGCGGCTGGAAGGTAGCGGAGCTGATTCTCCTTCAGAGTTTGCCATATTTCCGATCAAGCGTTGAGGCTTTAATCAAATGTTCTTTTTCTTTAGGGCCGCCGGTAATTGTGATGGTTCCTTTCTTCCCACAGGAGAAAAGGGACTCAGTCCTACCTTGGCAACGTGCTACCTAGCAGGCTTTTCGTATGAAATTGTCATTGGAGACACCAACTCCTGACCTGCTAAAGACCGAGAAGCTGTGACGTATACAAGCGATGGCATCAGATTGGAAAGGATGAAGTTGAAATCTAGGCTTGGCGCGCGTCTCAAGAAGCACGATCCAAGCTTCTCAATCGAACCACATCTAGAAGTACGTTTTATATGCAAACATATCATGAAATGTCGCACAATCATACCAAGCTTCTGACTCGCATTTGATCCTTTTCTCAATTCTGAGAGTTCTGTTTCGCACTCCTTGCCCTCCAATGCCGCTATGAATATGTATAGAATCTTACCAATTGATCAACGCTTGCCGAGACGAAACAATGCCATCCCTGTACATCAAGTGAAACCTATGTCTTCATGCTTGTGTGCCCTCTTGGGTCTTTCGCACTCCTCAATTCAGGCTGCACTCGCAACCTCTACGCTTCGAGCTGCGATGCGACACACATCATGCCGTTCGCGAGAATGTGCATCCTGTTTCTTCAGACTTGTGGCACATATTCGCCTTCCACCTCAGTCATGCGTCCTCATTTTCGTCTTCGACACCAATTCCCCGAGCAGACCTTTCCCCACAACTATTGCACACCCTGTTCCAGCAAGTCCTATCCCCTCTCTCACGCCTGATTATAATAATGCGCCATCTCCAACCCCGCCCGCTTAAACCCACACTTGACATAGAACCCCTCATTCGCCTCCGAGCAGTCCAAGATCGTCTTATAGCAGCCCGTATTCTCCGCCACGAAATCCAATGCCTGGATGATCCGCAGGCCCAATTTCTTCCCCTGCTGGTCCTTGGCCACGGCGATGTCCTCGATATGCCCCACCAGCCCGAGGTGGTGGATGAACTTGCGCTCGACGATCAGCGCCCCCGTCCCCACGATCTTGTCGTCGCCGTCCAGGATCACCAGCACGTGGTAGCCGCCAGCGCCGCCCGCCCGCATCTCGTCAAAACGTGTTTCGAACTCGAGCGCGGTGACGTTGCCGACGTGTGTAAGTACGCGCAGCACGTCGAGGAAGCCGCTGGCGAAGTCGGAGCGTTGTAGCGGCCGGATCGTGTAGCCAGTGGGGAGGGCGGCGGCGACGGTCGGAGATATCAGCGTCGTGCTGAAGAGAGGGGTGGACGCTGACGAGGCGGGGGTGGTGGTGGTTGTGCTGGCCATGGTGGCCTTTGGAACGAAGGGATTGGACGTTTAATTCGGGGAGGAGAGAAATGATTGAGGGTGGACGAGGATCGAAAGAGAGGATGGGCTGTTGAATGTTCAACGAGGGGTGGTGGGGTCGCCAATGGCTATATACTTTAGTTGAGGCTATAAGCACGAGGAACAGCGGAGAAAATGGGAACCCGAATAGCCGTGGAGCATTTGGAATCAGTAAGCAAGAAAGGTGAAGATCACAGTCCAATGCCTAGAAGTTGTGTTTCTGGCGTAAGCATTGAACATCTTTTCCATTGCCGAAAGCTGTGTTTCAGGACATGGGTGTGCGTGGAGGGGCAAGCTCGGGCTGAAGCAGACCCTGGTTTCAGAGCTGTTTCGAATCCTTCGAGGCATGTCTACATGATCTGGTGGGGTATACCTTATCATCAGTCCGTTGAATATATATCGGGCTGATTTCAATATGTTCTATGCTGGACGAATTCCAAGGATATTCGGTGCAGCAGCTAGACCTACATATATTGAGCATCACAGCACACGTGTAATGAGGCTACGGTAGGACGGCATTCTCAAAGATATGTCGAGACTGCGGCCTCGCAGGTCCTGAGAGGAACTTCCCCATAGACTCCAGAATATATCTCAACGGCCTGAATCACACATTTCCAACCTATGTTCACTTTCACGCTCATATGAACCGTACAGTGCTATCTTTGACATTTCCAACTGTACATGTAGACACCTTTCTACGTAATGGTAATCTACTGAATAACCTCGTCCCTAACATACAAATCCATGTACTCATCAACCGGCGTCGAGTACAAGGTCGACGGGTCGTTGCCAAGGTCCACGAGCTTCTTGACGTGCTCCTTGGGGAAGTGTGGCTCCAAGTGTCGCACGTACTTAGCCAGGATCTCTGGCTTGGCCTCTTCTCTTCGTAGTCGGTGGCCGAGTGGGGCCTCGACGACCATTTCTTCGAGCACGGTGCCGTCCTTCAGCGTCACGGTCAACGCGTTGGAGATGGTGCGCTTCTCGGGGTCGTGGTAATCGGCGGTGAATTGCGGGTCTTCCACACACTTGATGCGTTGACGGAGCGACTCAACGAGTGGGGAGGTGGCGGCTTCGGAGCCATCGCTGTAGTCGCTGGCGACCAGGCGGTCGAAGACGAACATGGTGGCGGTCATGTATTGAACGCAGTGGTCACGGTCGGCGAAGTTGTCCATGGACTTGAACTGTTTATCAATGATACGGATGCAAGCCTCGTGTGTGCGGTTGACGACCTGGTCAATGTCCTCGGCGGTCTTGCCCAAAGCCTTGAGCTTCTTGTTGAGACGCTGGGCGGCCTCGACGGCGGTTTGCGAGTGGAACTCGGCCGGGTAGGAGACCTTGAACAGCACGTTCTCCATGACGTATGTACCGTATGGGCGCTGGAACTCGAATTTCTTGCCGCCGAAGTTGACATCGTAGAAACCCCAAGTTGGGGTGGAGAGAACGGATGGCAGACCAGTCTCACCCTTCTGCACCTTGAGGACGAGGTCAACAGCCTTCTGGCAAGCCTCACCAGCAGCCCACGACTTGCGGGACATGGTGTTTGGGCTGTGGCGGTAGGTACGCATGCTCTGGCCATCGACCCAGGCTTGGGAGATGGCGTTGCGAGTTTGCTGCTCGTCGAGTCCAAGCATGTCGGCGACGACGGCGGTAGAGGCGACCTTAACGTTGACCACGTGGTCAAGACCGACCTTGTTGAAGCTGTTCTCCAATGCCAAGCATCCTTGGATCTCGTGTGCCTTAACCATGCCCTCGAGCACATCTTTGACGGTGAAGATTCTGCCATTGGCCAACTTCTGTGCTCCCGACTTGTTTGTCCGGTTGACCCAGTCTGCCACACTCAAGATGGCGCCCAGGTTGTCTGAGGGGTGACCCCACTCAGCCGCCAGCCAGCAGTCGTTGAAGTCGAGGTATCGGATGATTGTGCCGATGTTGAATGCGCCGAGAACAGGGTCAACGACGTATGGGGTACCGGGGACACGGGTACCGCTGGGGACGGTGGTGCCAGGGACGACCGGGCCTAGGAGAGCGCGGCAAGTTGGGAATTTGAGCGCCTCAAGACCGCAGCCAAGAGTGTCGAGGAAGACGAAGCGCGCAGTGTCAATCTAGAGATCCAGAAATCAGCCATGTCCAATCTCTCCTTCAAACACCATGTCCACTCAAACTCACCGCTAGATCGGACTCGATCTTGAAGTTCTTGACATAGTCAGCCATGTCGACGATTTCCTGGTCCCATTTCACGTTCTGGCCGGCGGGCGGCGGGGCACCAGATTGAGCAACCATTGTGGAGGAGAAAGATCGGATCTGCTGTGCGGCGGGTTGTGGGCGGAACTGCGAGATGGCGGAGGAGCGCTGAGTGAATCTGGCGGCGGATGCAAGGGGAGCTCTGCTGCGTTGGAGAGTTCGTGCAGAGCGAGCAAAGGTGCGGCTGGCAATGGCAGACATTGTAGTGGAAGCCAGAGGGGGAGAAGAGGAGGGGAGAGGTGGAGGTGATGGACGAAGGAGCTGCGCCGGGTCGGGCAAATTCGTGCAGCAGCTGAGGGAGCTCTAGGAAAGTGGTGGATGCTGGCTGGCTAATGAACTATGGATTATTTCTGCGTGTTGATATCCAATGCTGGGTGAAGCTTTTCTGGAGCTGCGGGCGTGTGGGGGAACGCTGGCGCTGATTAGAACTATTCCCGAGGCTCAAGACTTGTGGTGGGCCCGACAACGTCCGCAACACCACCGATCCAAAAACACCTCTACCACCGTTGCTTGCGCATGCATTGTAGTCAGTTCACAAGACTACAAGGCATTGGGAGGCCGATCAAAGCTCGTATTATCTAGCTTGTGTAGTCTGGATATGCACCTTACATGGAAATTTGATCGAGCAGTGGGAGCTGCTTAGACTCCAATGCTCGTACTCTATAAGACCCCTCCAACATAGTTCTTCAGCTCTAAATATCTCCCAGTAGTGATTATAATGCTCAGAGAAACGATAGAATCTACCTATACAACCGCCGAGGCTTGTCACATGAACAACAGCATCAATGCTCAAGCATAAAAAGATCGATCAACTCCATAAACTAACTCTGTAAACGAAACCTCGCATCCGATCATGGCGTCCGATCGCGGACCCGGCGCCAACCTATCCGACGCGGACCTCTCGCTGCTCATCGACGAGGTTAAAGACTACCAACTCACACACGGTGCGCTGCTGAAGCTGGTCCGATTCGAGGAGGCGACGACGGTGACCGCTCGTCCTATCGGCGTTTCGCTGCTTCCCAGCCCATTCCCGCGCCGTTGCTTCGAGCACGCCTGGACGTTGCAGCCGGCGTTCCACGAGCTGTACGTCCACGCAGCCGACGACATCGAGTGGCTCGCGAGCGTGCTGGAGCCGCTGTGTGAGCATGATGAGTTCCTCGCGACACTGTGGGGGATTCAGCGAGAGGTGGCACGGTTGGGGCGAACGCAGGATGTGTGCTGTGGCGTGTTCAGATCGGACTATATGCTACACCAGGAGGATGGAGGGTCGGTGGAGTTGAAGCAGGTCGAGATGAATACGATTGCGGTCGCTGGGGCATGTCATGCTGAGCGGGTGGCGAACATGCATCGACATCTCAGTCGTCTTAGGGATCTCAAAAATGTAAGTAGCTGTATCAATTTCCTGACTTGTATGGTCTTGCTTGAAGCTGCGAGTTGGTGCGTTATGGCTTGTTATTCCGCTGGGTATCAATATATAAATTGTAAGCAACTAATCAACCTCAGCCTAAACGGAAAGTCGCTCAGAACCTGACCAGTAATCACAACATATCTGGCTTGGTCAACACACTCAAAGTCGCTCATGATCTATACGAGCAGACCATCTCCGGACAAACATGTGTCCTGATGATCGTCCAGCCGGACAACTTCAACATCGCCGACGAGAGACCCATCGAGTACGCTCTCTGGGACAGCGATGTTCCATGCTTCAGATGTGAATGGCAGTCCGTATTCGACAACACTCTCAACGCCAATGACGGCACTCTTCTTTTCTGCCCACCGTCGAGCAAGGAAGCCTTCGAGGTCAGCGTCGTCTACTTCCGCGCGGGCTTCGAACCACATGAGTATGATTCGCATGGCACTGAGACTCGCCTGCGCCTCGAGACGTCGCGATCCATCAAGTGTCCTGACATACTGACACATCTCACCACGTTTAAAGCCGTGCAACAAGCACTCACGCACAAAGATAACTTGCACCGCTTTGCTCCTTGTGCATCGCGGATCGAGATTAGTGATACGTTCATGCCGTTCCACATGCTGAACAACGACGATGCGCGTGCCACTGTAACCAGTCCAGAGCTAGCCAAAGATTACGTGCTGAAGCCAAACCGCGAAGGTGGGGGGCATAACGTGCATCGTTCAGATATTCCTGGCTTTTTGGCTTCAGTCTCAGAAGACGACTGGAGTAATTTTGTCCTGATGCGTGTCATCCGTCCACCTGACATTTTCTGCGGTGTTCTAATGACACCTGAGGGCTTGTACAATGGACCTGTAGCATCCGAGCTGGGCATTCTTGGAGGATGCATCTGGCGCCGCAATAAGGACGAGCAGTCCAACATCTTGTACAATGAGGCCATAGGGTGGACATTCAAGAGCAAGCCGAAGGGTGTAGACGAGATGAGTGTAGTCAAGGGCTTTGGGTGTTTTGACTCCCCACTCTTGGCTGTATAGCTTGCGACCTGTTACGACGGTGCGATGCAGTGCTTCCATCAGCAGCGCGAAGCATGAGGCCGACAATCACTCAATTTTGATGGAGGTAACCCACTAGACAGCATCATGTCTGAGAGGATTTGTTCCTTGTATAGGCATAGTTCAGCCCTTTGCTGAATCGGCTTTCACGCTTCCATCTGCAATCTCATGGTTGGAATGTTTGTTGTGAAGTCGGGAATGTGGGCTCCTGCTAGGCTAGATGCTAGTGCTGTACAATCACAGTCACACCCAGCAGGACAGGCAAACTTCTCTTTCCCGAGCATCTGCATGTATTCCGCAAGACAGGCAAGATGTGTAGTATGCAGACATGACGGACAAACTTGCTGCAAACCCTGCACTATGCTTAGGCATATGAAGCAAGTAGCCCGACGTTGGCCGAGCGATTGGACAAGCATAGGACCCTCGTGCGAAGAGTCGTCTCCTAGCACACCGGCCGGTGAAGGCGATACTTTCTCAAGCTCGGCTGCTTGCATCCAATATCCCCAAATGCGTAATTGCTCGGCATATTGTCGGCGCCAGATAGCAGCCTTGGAGGCCAGCCCGTCGGGAATTAGTGACGACTTTGCGCCTCCATACCGCTCATCAGTGAAATAACCAGCACCTTTCAGTTTGACCGTGACTTCGCCTTGATTGCTCCTAGGAGTCTGGGGGAGACTGCTTTCATCGATAGTTTTATCGCTATCATAGCCGTCTTCGCCCACAGTATAACTCCTGCTCAGTTGACTATCTTTTGCTGTGCTCACTGCAGATGCAAAGGACACGGATTTGCTCCAGCTGCCAGTTGGTAGACTATTTGAGAACTCATTCATCCCTGGAGACGTGCCAAGCTTTTTGGTCGGAGGGGAAGATCCATACGACGAAATCTTGTCCGTGATGCTCTGTGCATAATACTTGGCTGCGGCGCTGAAGCTACTACGGTGATGCTCAGGGCTTGCTGAACCGGAAGCAGACAATCGTGAACCCTGCCTGGAGAAGCCTGGGAAGATGAAGGGAGGGGTGCTAGAACCGGAATCAAGAAAAGGTGTTGAGGGTGAGGAAGCGTTCCGAGAGGATACAACAGAGTTTTCTCGGACTTTCAAGGGAGACTCTTCGATAGCGTTCGAAGAGCTAGATGTCCTCTGCAGGACGGGGATCGACTGGAAGTTGCCGTGAGGAAGTGGCCAATGTTCGACCTCAAGCGAGAAATCCTCACTAAAAGATGGAAGCTTTGCGAACAGAGCCTGCTCCACAACGGTGGCTGTCTCGGGAGTCTTTTCATCGCTCTGGCAAAGTATAGCAGAAACGTATGCTAGCATGTGTACATCCGCTTGCTGCTCTGCCCAATGCAATATCTTTTGGACAAGCCAAGCAGAACCAAATGGGTGATCAGCCCACCTCAACCTGCTTGAAGGCTTCTGCTCTCCCAATTTGGTGATGACATCGCTACTGATCGAGGCTTGACGCGCGATGACAAGAACGCTTTCCGTGGTACTGGCTCTGTGGATCGTCTGAAGGGGAATGTCATCCTCCAAAAGCATTGCGAGTAGCCGCCATATGTCCGCGGCGTCTGCGAACCCAGCTTCACTGCTAACCCTAGCGTTGTATCGACAAAGATCTGCGCCGGACTCATCATCTCCACAGAAGATGCGACACTCTCCACCCACTTTGCGATCTGTTTTTAACAGGGTCGCGACATCATAAATTCTACAATCGACAATTTGTGTTTCCTCGAGAGCAATGCTATCGACTCTGATTGGGAGAGTAGCCAACTGCCGTGGAAGTCGTTGAGGTTGCGAGGAAATATTGAAAGCCACTTTCGATGCCGGACGATCGCTTTGAGTAGCCGATAGGTATGCTGGTCTTGGTAGTGTGCTATCAAGGGCGAACAGGTTTCCAAAAGCAGGGAACAATTTTGACATTCGAACATGCCCTACAGGCTGTTTTGGCTCTTCGTCGAGAATCTGCCCAGGATGAGATGAGTTGAGATGTTGTTTTGGTCGCAGAAAAACAACAAGCTGGCCTCCTGGCGCAAATAAGGCACCACACATTTTTGGCAGAGGCACATTTATCCCACCAGGCATGAGTGTCCCACTGCCACTCATTCCAGGTGCAAAGGTTTCGTCGTCCGAATCGCTGTCGTGTTCCGGTGTACCTGCGAAGGAACTCAAGGAACTCTCAGGTAGTAGTGGTATGTGTAAGGTCTCTTCCATGCCAGGTGTAGCAGGCGATTTTCGCGCTGGTATGCTAGGAGATAGAAACGGCATGGGCGAATCATCATCCATAGTGACCTTGGGAAGTTCAAGACTCGACATCATGCCCTGCGTAGCAGTATTGTGGGAAGGAATAGTCCTTGCAACATCTTTTTCAGTCGAGCCATCCTGGTGATCCATGCTTTCATCCGCATTCCCAATGTGGCGAATATCCATACCTTCTCTGACGGATTCAATCTCACGCTTCTGCAGTATCGAAATAGGCTGCATAATTGAAGAGAGTCCATGGAGGGGTGTAAGCCCCGGTGGTGATGAGTCGTTGTTGGCATTGGCGGTGCCATTGTCCGGGGCAAAAAGCGTGATCAACTCATTTTCACTAGACGTGACCAGCATATGCTCCGCTAAGTTGGTAGGAAGTTCATGGCTCTGAACACGGCCGGGCGAGTAAGTTGTAGCAATCAGTCTACCGTATGGACTCCACAGGTCCAAAGCGCGTACGTTATATTTCAGTGCGATTGTGGCTACGTTCCTTGTCGCAAAGGTCTTGGGGTCGATTTCCAGGAATGCAAACCCCCGATCGTCTGGGAGGAGAGCAAGTATGCTGTTTTCCCGAGTCCAGGTAGCGTGGGCAACTTCGCTTTGGACATGGTGACCAGTCACATGATTGGCGGTTTGTCCGATATCATCAAGTTCTCCAAGTACTCCAGTGTCATCATCGTCATTAGTGCCGCCCAATGCAAGATCGCTGAGCGATAGCTGCCAAAGCACGACATTCCCATGTGAGGTTGTAGCTAGTAGAGTGCCTGGATCTACAGGATTCCATGCCAATGCAGTGACCGTGCCGTGCGCTGAAACCAGAATGGTGATCGGCCTTTGTCTCTGCCGCAGGGACCATATGAACACCATCTCACGATGGCTTACAGCAAGTAAGTCGGCATTATGGGGACTGAAGGAGATGGTTCGACATGGTAGACCGTCCTTGAAAAGGCGAGATTGTTTACACCGTCTGGACAGCGACCAGATACTGGTACTACCATCCACTGTTCCGATAGCCAGTAGATTAGGATGCTGATGAGACCACGCGAGCGCGGTGACAGTTCTACCATTACCTGGGATCTTGTACACCTGAAGCCAGCTGTTGATGTTTCGTACAATGGTCTGGCCGCCACAGGCAATTGCGAGCCATTCCGTCAGGAGGGAGCTTAATTGTAGCAACAGTCTTGTTCTTGAACGGCGGGCTGCACCCTCAGCGTGCCATACGGAGTTTTCCGGACTTTCCAGGTCCTGGATGAGGACTCCATCATCGACAGCATGAGCAACATATTTCGAGTTTATGGTAGATAGACCGAAGCTGTAAGTCAGCCTAGAGGGTCCATCATCGAGTCTGTCCATGCGACCAGCACGTATTCACGGTCAGCCTTGACCTTTCATTGCATTGTTGTGGCGCGCGAAGTTTCCGAAACCAATTATGGGACTGATAGAGCTGCCTTCGAATGCCTTGTTGATGAACTTGCACCTACATGTACATACGTGTACGAGCTTTATGCATGCACTGTAGCTTAGGTTGTTAGGAGTCCTGGTAGCACGCGACACGCCGAGACTAGGAGCGCGCTAAGTGGGTATGCGGAGACGAGCTTACCAAACGCTTCGACTTCACCTGGTAACTTCGTCATCGTCACCAGCTGTCTCTCATACGTTGTGATATTCGGAATTTTCCAGATTAAACAGTACACGCCTTTGATTCCTTTCTCTGATCCTGATAAACCCTCGTGCATTGTTGCTTCACCACTTCAACGGCAAGGCACTCTCCCAAGCTCCGGAACGGTTGAGCATCGCCGACCGACGCAAATTGCGAAGATGAGCGCTCCACTGCCAAAGAGAATCATAAAAGAGACGGAGAGATTACAGAGCGAGCCAGTGCCTGGTATTTCGGCAGCTCCCCACGATGATAACGCACGATATTTTGACGTAATAGTCGAGGGACCTGGAGGAAGCTGTTACGAAGGTATGTAGTATAATGTCGGGCATAGTCTTTCACAATTGCTGATCTGTTTCAGGGGGTGTATTCAAGCTCGAACTCTTCCTCCCAGATGACTATCCAATGTGCCCACCTCGCATACGCTTCCTCACACGAATCTATCACCCTAACATCGATCGCCTGGGACGCATCTGCTTGGATGTCCTGAAGAATAACTGGTCTCCAGCACTGCAGATCCGAACGATTCTCCTCAGTATCCAGGCACTCCTAGGTGCACCAAATCCTGAAGACCCCCTGAATGAAGCAGTGGCAAAGCAGTGGAAGGTAAGCAGGATCTCAAGTATATTCGCACCGGTTGTTCTGCCTAACACAACCATAGGAGAACCAACCAGAGGCGATCAAAACTGCCAAAGAATGGACAAGACTTTACGCGCAGTAAATACTGACCATCGAGGCCTCTCACGAACTACGCATGATACCATGGAGGAACCCGTCCTCAATGGGCACCATTGTGACTACACGGATACGAATTCACGACAGATCAATAGATAGCTATTATGCCTTAACTCAGACGAATGTGTTCCGGCATCGTGGTCACTTTTCACGTGATCTGTGGTTGCAGCTGATACTCTGACTCGAGAGCAGGCCGAACGTTTGGTGAACCGCTATCGGAGCTGCAACGATGCAGTTCTGATCGTCCCTCCACGGCTTCATGCTGTTGTCCATTTCCGTATGGTGTTCCAGGAACCTTGCACTTCTTCTCTGATATTAGCCCCTCTTTGCCATTAACATGTGCCAGCAACTCTTCTTTCCCCCACTTCTTTGACATGTGAAGAGCTCGCTTAACTTGAAATGCTAACGTTAACGCGACCTTCACAAGTCTTGGCGCCGCATCGCCTTCACTTGAAGCTCACTTTTCACAACACAACCTTTCACCAGCACCCACAAACACGAGCTTGATTTACTACACAAGCTTGATCTACCGCACAAGCTTGATCTACCACACAAGCTCGACCATCAATACAAGCAAGCTTGATCATTCACACAAGCCAGCTTGAACATCCAAAATAAGCTTGACAATTTACACAAGCCTGACCACACGCACAAGCTTGAAGACAAACCCAAGCATCAAGCGTGATGGCAACGTCACCAAGCCACAAGCCACCAGTGCCTGAAGGCACTGAGATCACCGAGCTTGATCCCCTCGGTGATGGGAGTAAGTTGTCACGATTCACTCAGTGAAGCAGTCGATGCTAACAACACCTCCCCAGACAAGACACCGCGGCGGATGGAGCCTCGGGGCGAACCACGCCCCGATGGCGCTGCCATCGCAAGCATTGTCAGGGGGATGGACCCCCTGGCACCAAAGCCAAAGGTACGTCCAGTATTGTTGTTCTCGTGTCAACGGTCGGCGGCGGCGCCTTCTATCGTGATCGTGATCGTGATTGTGTTGTGTCGAGAAGGCGAAACAAGAATCGTGGGCTTGCGATGGCCACATGGTTGATGAGGCGAGAGTGCTTGCAAGCAGTGGTATTTGTCCACAGATCAGCACCTCACGCGTCACAAGCATCGAGGTAAAGTTCCCGCCACGAGTGAATAAAACATTGACATCTTACAGCGCCAGATCCTATGGCCGCCGTTGGTGGAGCCGCCAGCGCCGTCCCCATCGCCATCTGAGCCAATGTCTGCTTCGAAGGTCAGCAGCCCCTGGCTCAATGGTATCCGCCGAGTGAAGCACAGCAAGTCTGCCCAGACCTTGAGCGCTTCAAGTGAAGTTGCACGCGCCAGGGCTCTTAGCGCACGCTCAACAGGTTCCAAACGAGCACAAGATGCCGAAGGTGTGACGATGACTTCTCCGTTAGCTCCTCCACCTCTGCCCGCCCAGTTCGTAAAGTTCAAAGACCAGGTACCAATGCCAGTCTCATCGCCAGCCACCAACGACTCGCTGCTTCCATACCCCTCTCGTCTTCGCAATCAGTTCAGCAGTACATCACTCAAATCGTTCTTGGGCTTTGGCGGAAAATCTCCTCGTACACCTTCCACAGAGCAAGCCAATGAAGAGACACTATCACGGGCACGAAAGCGTGTACGTCAAGAAGCTGAGCGAGATGCCAAGAAAGAAGGCAAGGCCAGGAAGAAGCTCACCAAGGACATCGATCCTTTGGTCGCTAAACAAGCCGAGCACAAGGCCAACGTCAAGACCGGAAAGAAACTCATAGCTCGAAGCAGCGTGCACGGTTGGGTGACTCAAAAGCCGTTAACTGAGCTGACTGAAGAGGAGTTCGCGGCGGTTGGAGCTGCTGTGATGGAGACCGAGCCGAACGAGAACGGTGGCAATGGGCTGAGGGACATGTTCACCTTTGTGGGTGTGCAGCGAGCCAAGGCTGAGTACGAGAGTGCTTTGGACGCACATAGAGAGATGTGCAGATTGGCCAGACGCGACGATCTTGAGCAAGAAAAGCAGAAACAAGCCAGAAAGGAGTCCGCCAATCGTATGTCACAACTGCAGTGGTATAATGCCACCATGGCCTTACTTGAGGGTGGGACGCCAGAAGACGTGACGGCAGCAGAAACACGTGATCCTGCCGAAGCCTGTAACGACCCGAGCCAGAACAGGTATCATGGCATGATCGATGACTTCGACATGCCTTACCTTGACAACCCTCTTGGCCTTCCTGATGACATTGAAAGCGAAGTTGGAGAGCCACATGAAGAACACGAGAAGACATTGCGCAAGCTCACCGGCGACTATCAAAGCAGCAGGAACACCACCCAGCCCAAAGGCTTAGGCATCTCTTATCCTGACAGCGACCGTGGCCTCCAAAGCGAAGACGATACATTTTCGCGCCCTGGTCCTGCTGAAAAGCGTACCACCGCACTCAAGCGCAGCGCATCTATCACTGCTGAGGACGCAGATGAATTGCGCCTCAGCTTTCTTGATCCACAACTTTGTCGTGCGGACCCTGTGATCAGTGACGATGATGGTGTCTCAGTCTATTCATATGACTCGAACGACTCGCCACCACTCTCGCCGCTTGCGCCAGCTCCACTCGATATCAGATCGCCGCAAGCTCAACAGCTCCGAAGCTTGACGGCACCACTTCCGCAAGAGTCTCTTAGAGTTAGAGCTCAGCAAGACCAGCAGACTCGTAACGTGACTGCTCCACCTCCGCATGATACTCTCGCAAACAATCAGAATGTAAAACCATCCCCATTGTACGAGGGACATCGCGGATTCAAGCCACTCCGCAACGATGAGTTCTTCAAGAAGGTCAATGACGAGAGAGAAAAGCGCAACGGAATTCAGACCAACGACATGATACACCCGTTGTTTCGTCCTGTGGATGCAGCACAGGATCCGAAGCCTCCAATATTCGCCCTGCCACCTGAGCCATTGACAAAGCCGACGTTCATTCACGAGCCGCTCGACATTCCTGTGAAGACCCCGGTACCCGCCATTGCGCCCAGGCCGTCTATGAAGCCTGAAGTCTCGTATGGATCGCCCAATGCTCCTATCAGACCTCTCAACATCACGAAGCCGCCGAAGCCAACTATCAATCACATGGTGTCGTGTGACTCGTTGAACGGACGAAAGAAATCCTCACTCGCTGCTCACAATAGTGTGCCGCGCAACATCCCAGCGCCACAGTCTGATGGATATCAGCACCCGGCTGGCAGCGTATGGCTCACCTCCCTACCTCCTACAATCCCTCTGCCGGCCATACCTGCGCAAAATGTTTTCATCGCAGAGCTGCCCGCTGCCGAGCCAGTCGAGTCGTCATTTCTCAGCCGTCACGCTCAAGCATCTGGACAGTCCCACCCAAATGCTTCACCACCATTGCGTGAGGTTATAAGAGCGCTTCAAGGTGCTGGTTCTGTCGGATCACGGCGGTCTCACCCCGTCCCGGCATTGCCTTCACAGCAGGGTACGGTCGCAGAGCTTCCTAGTCCTGGTCCGAGTCAATCACGTCTATCTCACACACCTCCGACTCAGTCGGTAAGGCAGGCTCGTGGTGATCCAAGTTCGTCAGTCCTGCCGGATTCTCGCACTCAAGCGGGAGGCAGCAGCGCCACAGTCGCGACACAGGTACCGCAGACTCAAGCACCTCGCCCAAGCGGCTTTCCCAGTTACCAATATATCGATGACTTCATTCGTCACCATAACGGCAACACCTACACCATTCAGGACAGTGCCACCGCCCCGCCACAGCAGTTTACTTTACCAGACGGCAGTAAGGTGCCTACATCAGATGCTCGTCGTAACACGCAAGTTCACGCTCCATGGCGCGGTAACATGCAGCCTTTCTCTGCCGTCTACGGTGAAGTTCAAGGCACAGACGATGAGACCATGTTGACGATGGGTCGCGCAGCATCCCCCACTCCGAGCGATTGTTCCACCATTCGCCCTCAGAAATTTGATCAAGACTCCTCTACCTCATCCCCAACTGAGATGTGCAACAACGAGCAGGGATCAAGCTCGCCAAACACATCCGCCCCCAACCAAGTTCGTGCTGGAACTTGCTCTAGTTGCCCTGCCGAACCATTGACCTACTGTGGAGGCTGCACTGTTTTGCTCTGCAAATTATGCTCGACGATGTGCCAGCATATGAGATGCTTGCGCATGTTGTGCAAGGAGTGTGCCGCAATCGGACTCTGCGATCCACACCTTCACGACTACTACGCTCGCCGTGGCCCAGTCGATGAATGATCCGCTCACGTTACTTACCAGCAGTTTCATAGAGCAGCAGGAGTAAGAGTTCAAAAGGACGCTTTTCTCTGACGCTGTCGACATTGGAGAAGAGGAGATTGTTTGTAGGATATGACGAAAGAAACGAAATTTTATGATTCATGCGACGCCACGCAACGACTTTACGAAAGACTTCTGATCCATGAAGAGCTCACGAAAGAACATGAGTTTCGAAGGAATCAGACACGCATGCCATATGCATATTTGTCGCTTTGCTCCTTGGAACGAGAAGGTTGTTTTTGTATGATAGCAGGCAGCAACAGCAGATAGCACAAAGTAATCACAGAAAAGCCGATCGAGAGGCACAAGTTGTTCCATACTTCGATAATCCTTCAACCTTCGTATAGCTGTAATCCGTGAGCTTGTTCGTATTCCTGTAGGTCTTTATTGTCGACCAAGGGACGGCTTCGTGAAGTGAAATTTAGTGTACGAAGAAAGCGAACAGAAGTGAGACGAAGATCGGCGGGACACATGGGCGATCTGCGCATGTGACAGCCAGGAACAAGCTAAAGCGAGCAGGCGACCCATGACCGTTGCGCGCTTTAATTGGACCTGCCGAGATCAGATCCAACTCCATTTCGGCACGTCAACGTCAAAGGTCTCGTGTCCGATCGTGTCCTGCGCGACGACTCCAGCTTTCCCGTCCCGCGTCACTCCTACATTTCAGTCTCGTCTATCGCGCCCATATGCTGGAGAACCACTGTTGTTGCCACATTGCGACTCGAGCCGACCGAGTGCATGTCGACTAGAAACCCTGGAACAGGCTGCGCATTCTAGCCCAGCTTCTAGCTTGCGCCGCCGGATGCGGAGACTGCTTTGAAGGCGCACACCGCACTGCGCTCGAATACAGAGACCAGGACACCATTGTCGGGACCTGCCAGCATACTGAACTGGATCTCGGCCTTCCAACGATCGTTTTTGCAACAGTTCAACGCACAATTTCGGCCAGATCAGTCGTGCTGGACATGAACTGAGCAGCTGCCGATCCGCGAATCGCGAGCAAATCCCCGATCGACCTTCGCTGTCTACAACGATCATGGCATATGACTCCAGCGCCGCCTATGAGGCTCCGCGACGACCGTACTATGGTCAGGGACAACAGCGAGCGCCGGCGCAACACTCATCACGTCCCCCTCCGCAAGAGCAATATGGCAGCGGCTACGGGCAAGCATACAATAATGATTACGACCAGACCTACGACCAGAACTATAATCAGGGTTACGATCAGGGATATGGATGGCAGCAAAATGGTGGCCATGACGGCTATGTTGACCAACAGCACCAGCAGTCCAATTACAGCAGTGGCTATGACGGAGGATACCAGCGGCAGCAAGATCCTCAATACTCCAATGGCAATCAACAGCAACAGAATGGACGATCTCATGATCCACGCTATCATCAGCGGCTGCAGGGTCCTGGACCTAAGCAAGGTTATGGACAAGTAAATGGGCAAGGCCCACCACGGCCTCCACAACAGGCAGAGAGGCAAGGCTACCAAGTTCAGCCGCAGAATCAGCGCAGGCCAGTTGATTCGAGGAATGGCATGCAGCAAGATGCGCCGGTCAAGCAGTATGAGCGCTACGGGCAACCAAACACTGGTCCACCACCGTCTGGCAGACCGCTTGGCAATGGATATGCTCAAGAAGCTGTTGTCCAGCAGAAACCGAAGAAGCTCACAATGGAGGAGTGGAAGGCCAATGAACGGGCCAAATTACATGCTGAGCAGCCGCATGAAACCATTGCACAAGACACCGCGTTTCCCAAATTCAATAGCGGCAGAAAGGATGCGCCTCGACGTGACGATCGTGGCCGTGGAAACGATAGTGCTATGGGTTATCGATCGAGTGAGGAGCGGTCAAGGCCCCCTACGTCGAGCGACCGTCCTGATAGTCGTGCCCGACATGAAGGGAGACCAGTCATGTCACCGGACAGATCAATGGGACAAGGACAACGTTCGCACGATAGTGATTCACAAAGAAGACCACCAGTAGAGCGCAATCCATATTCCTTTGGATCGATGCGCGACAACCTGCCATACCAGCAAGATTCGCGCGAGCACTCGTATGACGCGAGGGCATCTGGAAGTTCCGCTCAGCCTTCGAGTGCTCATGCTTCACGCCAGGAGTTTCGTGATGTGCAACGGCCGACGAGCAATCAGCGGGGCTCTCAGGGCAACCAGCAGTCGCAAGAACCACGATACGGACAGACTTCGGAGCTGCAACCAGGTCAGCAGAATGTACGACCCGATTCGAACCACAGAATGCGGCAAGAACCAGTCAACCAATATGCACGACCACCTGTTGATGCGCAGCAAACTCGTCCGGACAGCCGCTCACCACCAAATACACAAGATCGGCAGTACTATGACAACAACGCACAACAGCCCAACGCTACTTATCGCCAGCAGAATTCAATGGATAAGCGTGTGCCCATGGGTCTCTCCCAGGGACCCCCAGCTACTATGTCTATTGATGGACATCTTTCTCAAAAGTCTGCTGCCAGAGAACACCAACCACTGAGTCCCACCTATCCGCCAGAAAGATCCAGCAGTGCGCAAGGCAGCCGCCGACCATCAGCCGCACAAGATCACGGTGCTCTTGCGCAATATCATCGTGTTATCCCTCCCCAATCATCTACTGGGTTGCATGTTCCAGAAACCGACAGCAAGCACGTCAGTCTAACGGATTTGTACGATGACTACCATGAGGATCGCATCACTCCAAGTGCTACTGCGCCTGTTGCTGTGGCTGCTCCGTCACGCGACGATGAGATCGAGTCCGAGATGCCTGATTTCGACAGCGCAGCACCTTCTCAAAAATCCATGCTGCACAAACGAAACCAGACTGTGGACCAGCACCTTGCTAACGGACCTGTGTCTGCTCCTCCACCGCCAATGCCACTCATGCCAGGCCAACCGATCAACTCTTCTTTACACAGCCCGCCGATACAGAATCCCCAAGGATACCAATCATCCTCCCAGCATCCTCAGCAACCATATCAAGCAGTGTCAGATCGTGGTCAGTCACAACCTGGTGGATTTGACTTCGGTCTACAGCAGTCCAATGGCGGTCCTCAACATGCTCAAAATGCGCATTCACAGCCTGACCAACGTCAACGTCCTGCTTATGATCAATATGGAGCCCCGCAGCCACCTTTTGCGCAGCAAAATCTTCCCCGCCGGTCGGTCGAGGACGGCGGTCAAATGCCGTATCAGCAAGCCCAATCGCGCATGCCGCGAGCTTACGATAACGGTCCTCCAAATGGCTCTCAGTACCAGCAAGCGAATGGATATCCTGGGCAGCCGCCACTTCAACGGCCTGATGTTGGCCGTTTCGACTCAACACAGACTACCTGGTCAGACCCGGGGCTGCAGAGAGTAAACAGCACGCCTCCCGTCCAAGCTGGTATTCCTCGGCCACCTCGATCGGCCAATGGAGTAGCCCCTGACTTTCGAGGGCAGAACATGCAAAACAACCCCGATGCACTGCCTCGGCATCCTCCGCCAGTGAGACCAGGCCTGATAGAGCAAGCACCTCTACAGCCAGCGAAACCTCCTCCAGTCCGAAATTACAACAATAATTCTACAGCGTCAAGCACTCCCACGCCCTCGATGTCATCGCACAAGAAAGCGCCCTCTGTTGATGCGTCCAACAAACCTATCACTCGTGCTGAGCTTGAACGCTTGCAGGCGGTAGTGAACGCGAATCCAAATAGCCCCAAGCAGGCTTTAATCTACGTCAAGGCGCTTGTAGAAGCAGCTTCTGTGCTAGCGTCTGAAGGCGGAAGAGCAGACAATAAGACAACTCACAAGAACCGGGAGAGATATCTGAGCGAGGCATACAAACGCCTAAGAAAGCTGGCTACCGCCGGCTATCCAGATGCGCAGTTCTATCTTGCCGATTGTCATGGATCGGGAATGTTGGGACTCGAGGTCGACCCGAAAGAAGCCTTCAACCTCTACCAAGCTGCCGCAAAGGCGGGCCACGGTCAAGCTGCGTATCGCACTGCAGTCTGCTGTGAGATTGGACCAGAGGAAGGTGGTGGTACGCGCAAGGACCTCGCCAAGGCGGTGCAGTGGTATCGACGAGCGGCAGCTCTTGGAGATGTCGCAGCGATGTACAAGCTTGGCATGATCTTGCTCAAAGGTCTGCTCGGGCAGCAGGAAAACATCACAGATGCTGTCACCTGGCTGAAGCGTTCCGCAGAGCGCGCTGACCGGGAGAATCCGCACGCTTTACACGAGCTGGGCACTCTGTACGAGACCGCGAATACCAAACCGCAGGTGCGAAACAAGATCATCGCCGACGAGAATTATGCGCGCGATCTTTTCCAGCAGGCCGCGGCGCTCGGGTACAAGTTCAGCCAATTTCGCCTCGGTCAGGCATATGAGTATGGGCAGCTGGGACTTCCGCTCGACCACCGGTCTAGTATCCAGTGGTACAGCAAAGCCGCTGCACAGGGTGAGCACCAGGCCGAGCTGGCACTATCAGGTTGGTACTTGACTGGTGCGGAAGGAATCCTAGAGCAGAACGACACGGAGGCATACCTATGGGCGCGCAAAGCGGCGAGCAGTGAGCCGCCCCTGGCCAAAGCCATGTTCGCCATGGGCTACTTCAGCGAACAGGGCATCGGCTGTCCGGCGAGC
Source organism: Microcyclospora tardicrescens (assembly GCA_003012245.1). Classification (NCBI taxonomy): domain Eukaryota; kingdom Fungi; phylum Ascomycota; class Dothideomycetes; order Capnodiales; genus Microcyclospora; species Microcyclospora tardicrescens. The sequence goes on along the minus strand of PXOE01000291.1, from coordinate 2,711 downwards.
CTCGAAGACGCTCGTCGGTGGTATGGCCGTGCAGCTTGTAAGTTGTTCCAAAACACCCTTCACATCCGCAATCGGCTCCATCTACTGACACATAACATCACAGCATACAAATTCCCCAAAGCGCTCGAGCGACTGGAAGATCTCAAGAGGAACGGCAAACAGAAAGCGGCGCCCGTGAACGGCAAGCTGAGCCGCAAGGACCAGAAGAAAGACGAGGCTGACTGTGTGGTGATGTGATGGGATGTGAATTGACGAGACTGCGGCCGTGAGGATGTGCTGAGATGATGAAACAACGACGCGGACGACGTAGATGAAACCTCGTGCTTACCGGAGGAAGCAGCATGGCATGTTTGACGTTTGGGAGGGGCGGCGTACTGGTATTGATGTTTTGCGATACCCAAATATACGTAGTCCAGGTAGTGTTCGTGGAGCATTGGAGCGTCTCATCCTTCTCCCGGCGTTCCAGTCGCATTGCCAGGCATCGTGGTCCTTGAATCGTCTCCAAGCGATTCTCGTCTCACTACTCACCATGGTCACCACCAATGGACCCGCCGTCCCTGCCGGGCCTCAGTTTCTGTTTCGTCTCCACACTAACTCTCTTCCACGCAGGCGAGATATCATGGGAACACCACATTCACCACTGCCCAGTGCATTATGTCAAGGGATTCCTTGCGCAGAGTGCAGACAACTGCCATGGCTCACTGTTCGGCGAACGGGCGCTGCTCGCCACTGACACGTTTGCTCGTGCACTGTTGTACTTGGCAGGCTCAGCCGCGTGAAGTCGACATTTGGTGTCATGGTAAGAAGGTGTTGGAGGTAGGCGAGGGCGAAAGTCCAGCGCGGATGCAGGTGTAACATGTCTAGTACTAGCGGTCTGTACCTTGATTTGATCCCATCCATGTATCGAACTTGAGGTACAGGAATACATGTACTTCATGAACATGGATAACTTTCCAGGTATCTTCTCATTCGCACAGAACCGTTCATACATACCATCGACAGACATGAGAAACTGTAGTCCATATCAGCTTCTGCACCCAAATATCCTCCTACTGCAGAGTCCTGCAAGCTTAAAAAGGCCGCAAATCCGGCCACCATCGCCCGCTGGCGTCAGCCGTTAGAGGACGACACCTGCATGTGTGATGAGCCAGCGAGCCATGCAGCATCATGCATCTGGCACAAACCCCATCCTCTTGCATCATCCCCGTCGTTCCCTCGGTCCAGCGAGAAAATAATCCTAAGCTGACTTTCTGCTACACCTTCCAACCCTCTCTTCAGTCTTGTCATTTCGTTGTCTCCGTCCTGCAATGCCTCTCCGGCACTCGACCGTTACGCCGTGGCTCAGTGTCTCACGTCTCGGCCCTACCCGCCAACGCCGCAGACATAACGCAGCGGAATATTAAAGTCCAGTTGCACCATTGGCCTCTCTCCAAAAAAGGTGGTCAGACCCCCAGTCTCGGATCAAGGGAGATCTCCCGGCGATACCACGGTTTCACCACTCTGGTAGTCTGGTTCGCCGTCGGTCGTCGTAGTGGACCGGTCCCCCATTCGCTCGGCACCTTTCTAAGCTCTCCGGTAAGCTAGATGGAATTGATGTAGGTGTGACATAGAGCTGTAGCAGCTGCCGAAGTGTGAACTGCATTGACTACAACTGCCATTCGGGAAAGTGATTGAGGAAAAGGCTTCGCTTGCGTCGAAGTTACAATAACACTTGGACGATCTGCTACGTACCTGGAGAGACCTCCGCTTATAGCACCGCATTTATTATCGTTCTGGCTTGCGAACTGCAACTCAGGCGTATTCCTAGCCAACTGGACAAAGACAGAGCTAGCAGAGGGTGTCAGCATTGTCCCCCAGAGCTCGACATGCGCACTGCGTGCTCCTGAAATCCATCCTCTGTGTCGTCGGTCAGAGAAGGAGAGCCATGAGCGTGCTCTCTTCCCCTTAAGACTGTCCTCTCCCGAAGCCCCCAGGTCCATTCTCTGGGGCTCCTTCTCTCGATGGATTACATCACCCGACCAGCCAGTCGCGCGCATAGCGATGCCACCGAACGTCCCGACTCCTCACACAGCTCGTATGCTGTCGGCAGCAGCGGGACGCGCTCCCTCGCGCGCGAGATTGATCACATCAAGGCTTTGATCTCACAATCTCAGGCGGCTCCGCGCGCAATTTCGCAGCAGTTTGCGCCGCCGACTACCATCTCGGCTCAGATCTTCCGACCCCGGAAAACCTCGGCGGACACGGAACATGTTCCCGTTGCGCGAGTCTTCCACGAGCTGGATGCGTTGAAGAGGAGGATCAAATATGAGCTGGTACAGTTGCAGCAACAGGCACAGTTGGAGTCGGTGGCCGAGTTGCAGCAGCAGGTGGAGGTGCAACCACAGCGAACGCAACTACAGGGTAGTGGGCTGTTGGGCAGTGGGTTGCTGGGCAGCGGATTTCTTAGCAGGAAAGTCAGCGTCAGTAAAGATCCGGATGAAACGGAGACGGAGAGCGAGAGTGAGGACTTCGACGATCAGCCTGACGAGCGCGAGGTTGAGCTGGAAAAGTCACGGGAGGAGCTGGCGTTGGAGCGGCAGCGACGAGAACAATGGATGGAAAACGCCGAACTTAGGATCGACCGGCTGGTGGAGGAGAAAGAGAAGCTGGTGGAAACATTGGATACGGTAAGGAGGGAACGAGAAGAGGCGCAGAAGACGTTACGAGATACC